>PVHP010043952.1:0-14391 GCA_004024765.1 Zapus hudsonius
ACACACACACACACACACACACACACACACACACGAGAGCACACGAAGCTCACACAGATCCCCCAGAGACAATGGAGTTCCCAGGCTACCTGTTACCCACTCCTGTTTCTCTCCAGGGCCCTTCCTTTCAGTGTCTGCAGAGAGCCCTCTAATCTTGGGCTGTGGAATGATTGCATAATTGGAGGAGAGGCCAGTAAGAGGATTAAAACAAATTTATTGTAAATATATTGAAAGACCCAGTTTCTGTTCATTATCTTTATTTTGTTCTTCAGTGTGTGTTTTTTTCTTAAATGGTGAATGACAAATCAAGGAGAAAAGAGGCAGAAGAGGTATGTAGACCATCATTGTAAATATTTGATACTGTTAAATATTTCACTAGTTTTATGGGCCCGTGCTGTGTTGAAATGGTTATTTATTTACTAGTACTGTGCATTTTGATAGACTTTTCATGTTTGGATAGGCATTGTATCTTGAATCTGATTTGTATGATCTAATTCTAAAAGTCTTCGAGGACCTTACAGAAGTAACTTACCTAACAAATAGACAAGTTTACTACAGTAACAGATTTCTTTTTGTTAGAATAAACATACTTATTTTTCCCCTTTCCAGTACAAATGCAATAATATTTTAAATTAATGGATACTTCTGTGGGATAGTGTTTTATGACACTATTACTGAGTCTTTTGCAAACCAAGTAATCTGTGATATTGATTACATCTTACCCCCCATAACCTGTTTGATGTTCACCTGCTTTGTAGAGTTTCTATTAGGTTTCTAATTAGATCCTGTTCTTACTGTACTTTTTGATTAGTGTACTTCTGTACTTCCTTTAATACTCTTTAGCTCAGATTTCTCTAGACGTTTAACCTTTCTGTCACCTCTAAAACATACATAGATGCTCTGCAAAGAATTGTTAAATTGAAAAATTTCTTAGAAATAGCTCACCCATCATTTTTACATTTACAGAACAAAAACTTGTAGGTAACAGTTTTACATGTATTACAGTATTTAGTATACATTTTTCTTCTAAGCAGTTCTCACTGAACAGATATATGAATTGGTGTAATGAAAAATTATTTAGCTCTCACTGTCGTCACTTACTAAGCAAATGACCTTGAGTAAATCATTCATTGACAGTGTACTAGGTAGAGACATATTAAAATGCCAGTACTTGTTGCCTTTTTTTTTTTTCATGTTTCAACTCAATACGAACTTTAATGGTGGGATGAAGACTTAGTCTGTGTGGGATGTGGGGAGGGAAGGAGGGACAAACATCATCTTGACAGTAAGCCAGGCACTGTGCCTGTGGCTGCTCTTTAGTCCTCAGGACATTCCTGAGCTATGTAGATGTTTTACCACATTTTGCACATCTGAAGTCTGAAGTACAGAGAGGCAAAATAACTTTTCTGTAGTTGCTTACTTGTCATTCATAGCTGGTTAATAGCAAAACCAAGATTAAACACCATGTGACTGCCCCAAATGGAACTTTTAGAATTACTGTTTTTTGTGTTGTGGTTTATAGCTTCTGAGAAAAAGTTTTTAGTTATAAGAAAGCACACAGAAGAAAGGTAGCATTATTTGTATTTTTACTTAAAAAAATTACCCAGGGTTTCTGAAGACGGTGATTCCACCACCCATTCCTGTTCTTACTGAATTTGCACTGCTTTTGTGCAAATCCTCATGCCAGCACTGCTCTGACTACTCTCACAAGCCAGGAGACAGGTCATTTCATTTCCATCCCTCATTTTATAGTTGAGAAAATTGAGACACCGAGAGCTTGCCCAGGGCCACATAACTAATTAAATGACAGGTTTAGATTAGAAGTCAGGCGCTTGTCTTCAACCCCAGGGCTCTGAACCATTACTAAGCCCCATCATTTCTTCTTGTAGAGGCTGTAATGCTGAGGAATGGCTTGCTCTTAATCACCAAACGCCACCAGTTCCTGTGTAGGTTGTAATGTTGAAGGATTGCTTGTTCTTAATTACTGTGCTACCACTTCTTGTGTAGGATGTAATGCTGAAAAATTGTTTTTAATTTAGCTTTTATGAGATGCTTAGGATGAGTGTAATATGTAATTCTTATGTCACCAGAAGTTTTTTTTTTCAATCAAATATTCATTGAGTATCTACTACGCAAGTCAGCAGGAATTAAAGAAAACTATTTATAAAGAGTCTGGAAAGCAAGAACATATAATTATCCCTATATCTTATATATGTCCCACAAAACTTAGAAGGGTCTGGGAATGTTTGAATGGCAGAGCATATGTACAGCCTTGGGTTCAATTTGTAGTACCATAATTCCCCCCTAAAAACTCTATTCTTTATATATATTATTTGTTATATATATATATATATATTATTGAGTAACAAGACAAAAGGTAGAATTATTGAGTTAAGGGGTGGAAGCAAGTATACAGAGTAGGTATATAGCTCTGTGTTGCAGTAATGAGGGAATGGTACAAGGATATTCTGAGAGAGTATCTAAGCTTTTATCCAGTATAAGTCTAGTTGAAAAGCAGGTCAACAAAAGACAATACATGTGTCACTATACACTTAATATCCTAGAAATAAAATATATGAGGTTTTGAAAATTCCGTTCTAGGTAGTTTCTCTTGTTCTGTATCTCCTTTATGGTTCTGAAATATTGGTTACATGCTTCTATTTTGGCATCTTTCAACATAAATGTTGGTATTTGCACTGCTTTTGAAACTGTTTCTAGGGTCTCCTTTCTAGCCTATTTTCCATCTAGTGTTTTAAGTGCAGGATTTGCATATCTTACCTCAATCTACAGCCTTAGCATTTGGGCTTGATGCCTAACAGGAACTGTGCTGTGCTTGGTGATGGAGGAGCCATTGAAATTGAGCTAGCAGTAGACATTGAAAGAATGTTCAGATGAGCATAGAGGGGACTAAGGAAGAAAGAAAGGGGTATTTAGCAACAGGTAGCGTTACCTTTCTATTTCTGTTTTTCTCTTCTGCTTTCTCTTTCAACTTAGAACTCAATGAGATAGTTGTATAAGCATAAATTATACTTAGTACTAGAAAATGTGAAAAAAGTAACCTTGACTTTTGTTAGAATACTGGCAACACAAAATTAAATAACTAAAACTATAAGCCAAGATTATTTAGAGAAAACTGAAACTATTAGATTAGGTCAAGTTTGAGAAATTTGTTGCTTTTTATTAACACAGGATTATAAATATAAGCAGAGTGGAAGTTGATGAATTCCTGCTGGCACATGTGGATTTATACACTCTAAGTATATGAATTGACAGTGTAGTGAAAAATTCTGTTCAAGAATGTCAGATGCTCTAGAAACATAAAAGAGCATATAGGTGATGGCTTCGACCAGTTAAGTAAATATATTGTTACCTAATGTGTCAGGTAAGAGGAATAGTTCTGGGTATGTATTTGGTTTGATAGATGGGGATAAAGTGAAAGGACAGCCAGAATGAAAAACAGTGAGTTAATGCATTTTCCTTGTTGGGAGGGAAATCATATTTTAACTGTATTTATGCCTCAGAAAGACTAGTTTTTTTCCTTCTCTTTTAGCTTATATAATAATGACCACTTCTGATTCGTAAGACAAAACTCTCAGGATACTTTTGCTATTTTCCCATCACTTACTCTTTCTTAGATTTTTTGATAACTTTATATTAATTTATTATTTATTTATGAGAGAGGAGGAGAGGGGAGAGAGAGAAAGAGAGAGAGAGAAAGAGAGAGAGAAAGAGAGAGAGAGAGAGAGAGAGAGAGAGAGAGAGAGAGAGAAAGAGAAAGAAAGAATTGGCACACCAGGGTCTTCAGCCACTGCAAACAAACTCCAGACACATGTGCCACCATGTGCATCTGGCTTTACATGGGTACTGGGGAATTGAACCTGGGTCCTCAGGCTTCTGCAGACAAGTGCCTTAACTACTTAGCTATCTTTCCAGCCCCCTTTCTTTGATTTTGATAGCTATTGTCTATTTATGTTGTTCTTTACATGTTGTTGTTTACTTTGACAATCAAGCAGCTTGACTTTTCAAATGTAAGCAGGGGAGAGGGAGATTATCAAGATGCTATAATCGAGGATTTAGGGATGAAGTGATGTGCTTGAGTTTATCCAGCTAGTTAATGATAGAATGTAGGTGAGAAGGAAGATTTTTCTGGAGCTAGTCTGACACAGAGTTTTTTCAAACTTTAAAAATGAATGGTGCATGCCTTTAATCCCAGCACTTGGAAGGCAGAGGTAGGAGGATTGAAGTTTGTTTGAGACCACCCTGGGACTACATAGTGAATTCTAAGTCAGTCTGGGCTAGAGTGAGACCCTACCTCAAAAAACAAAGAAACAAACAAAAAAGAATCTTCTTAAACAGGGCATACATCTTTAATCTCAACACTCAGGAAGCAGAGGTAGAAGGATTGCTGTGAGTTCAAGGCTACCCTGAGACTTAGACATAGTGAATTCCAGGTCAGCCTGGGCTAGAGTGAGACCCTACTTCAAAAAAACGAAACAAAATTATTTTCTTCAGTCTTGATGCTCTTTCAAGGTACTTATGGTTCTCTCTGCCTTTCTCAGAAAAGGTAGCATAACTGCCCCCTCTCTACTTTGCTGTTCATTTTCTCCACAGCCTCTTGTTATTTTTATAGCCAGTGTATGTTTCAGTGCCTGGTCAATGTTTAGTTGACATACTTTGAAAATAAAGCATATACTATTAAGAAAACATGTTTAGAAAACAAATTTTTATTCCTGCTATAAAGGTTTGTAGTTAAATATAATTTAGTAACCCACTAAAACTAAAAGTTCAGAACATTTTCTTTTTTTTTTTTTTAAATATTTTATTTATTTATGAGAGAGAGATAGAGAGAGAGAGACAGAGAGAGAGAATGGGCTTTACATGGGCACTGGGGAATCGAACTCTGCTCCTTCTGCATTGCAGGCAAATGCCTTAATCGCTAAGCCATCTCTTCAGCCCAAGTTCAGAACATTTTCTGAAGATTCTGAACAAAAAAAATTTACAACCAGCATCTCTGAACATGTCAGGTGCATAAAAACTGTATATGATATGAAATATTTTAGTAAATAGAAATTGATCTGTGGACTATTTTAATAAAAAGGAAAGATTATATTGCTTGACCATTTGACTAATTTTCCTTTTTTATTATTAACTAAATTCACACTGGTAATTATAGAATTCTTAAAATGTGTGTGCCTTTTTTGTGTGTATATGTGTGGTGTGCATGTAGGTGTGTATGCACGTTTGTATGTGTTTGAGTACACATGTGTGTGAGTGGAAGACAGAGGCCAGCATCAAGTGTCTTCAGTCTCCACTTTATTATTCTTGTTTTAGATAGAAGCTCTCACTGAGCCTAGAGCTCACTGATTAGGCTGGTCTGTCTAGCCATCAAGCCTCAGGATATCTGCCTTCTCAGCACTGGGGCTACAGGTGCACATTGCGGCACTTGGCTTTTATGTGGGTTCTGGGAATTCAGACTCAGGTCCTCATGATTGCGAAGCAAGTGCTGTACTACTGAAACAGCCCTCATAAGTGTGACTTAGAAAAAAGAAAACTAAAATGTTAGCTTAGGAAGCCATCTTTAAAATTATAGTGGAAGTTAAAAATGATCACATATACACACTATCATTTACTTCTATAGTAGTTGAATAAATCTCAATCTTTTCTGAGCATTCTGATGATGAAGAATTTCAAATTATATAAGCAAACACAATAGTATAATGAACCTCTGAGTTCCCATGACATAGCCCAAATAACCATTAACAATGATCCCTGTCTACTTCTCTGCTTCCT
Source organism: Zapus hudsonius (assembly GCA_004024765.1). Taxonomy (NCBI): domain Eukaryota; kingdom Metazoa; phylum Chordata; class Mammalia; order Rodentia; family Dipodidae; genus Zapus; species Zapus hudsonius. The sequence goes on from PVHP010043952.1 coordinate 5,791, forward strand.
GTATTGGTTTGAATGTAATTTCAGACATGGTACAGCATTATCTTCAAATATTTTAGTGTGTGTGATGATTAATTCTGATTGCCAACTTGACTGGAGTTAGAATTACCTAGTAGACATAACTTTGAGTATGTCTGTAAGGGGTGTTTAACTGAGGAGGGAAGACCAACCCTGAACAGGAGTACCACCAACCCTTGGGCTGGGGGCTGGGGGCTGGGCATGAATTAAAAGGGGAAAAAGAGAGAGCTAACTGAGCACTAGTGTTCTCCCTCTCTGCTTCTCAAATGTGGATGCAGTGTGACCATTCACCTCACACTCTCATTGATAGACTCCCTTCCCTCATTGTGAGCCCAGATGAATCTGTCCTTTCTTACATTGCTTTTGCCAAGAATTTTGACACAGCCACGGGAAAAGTAACTAATATAGTTTGTTTTTCTAAAAGATAAGTGCAATACTATAAACAAACAGCAAAAAACAACTGATGTCTTGATATCAAATATCCATGTCTTTTTTCATTTAGAAAATTTTCTAATTCACACATAGTTTTACACATTTACCTTGTGATAATTGAATACATACAAAAGTTGAGTAATTATTAGGATAATGGCATATGCATCTCCCCAAACATTTATCATTTCTTTGTGTTGGAATATTCAGGTGCTGCCAGCTATTTAGAAATAGACTTAATTATTGTCAGCCAGTTACCTTACTTAAAGTGTGTGGACATGAGAAGTTATTCTTGTATCCAGTTGCACCTGTACTGTTAACCTTTCTCTCTCCATCCCTTCCCACACACATCCCTTCCATCCTCCTAGCCTCTGGTAATCACTATTCTGTCAGCGTTTGAAGCTTCCACACGTAAGTAAGTGTGAACATGGCAGTCTGTCTTTCTGTGCCTGACTTCACTCAGGGCCTCCAGTTCATTCTTGTTACCACAAATGATACTATCTCATTCTATATTGTGCCTGAACAACATAGGCATACGTAAAATCAAGTTTCTGTTTATTTTGATTTATATGTTGTGTTTTTCAAAGTCCTGTAAGGAATTCTATATGTTTTTCAAAAATTTCAATGAAGTAGTAAAATAGTAAAATAGAGGAGGAAATGCTGATAGCAAGAATAATAGAACAGGAAAGACATGGCAGATGTTCATTTCAATAGCAGTATATTAGGAAAATTTAAAAAATTTTGAAAGTAACAAGGGTTTAGAGATTTTGAAGTATTTTTCTGTGTGGATTGTTCACTTCTTGTGGCTTGTATGAGTGAGACTGGCCTTGGCAATCCTTTGTCTTAATCTAATCTTTATCTGCTGCCCTGCTCTCAATCAATTTTACCTTGTGTCTTAAATGTAGTGGATCAGGTGTTGGAATCAAACACACCAGGGCTTGAATCTTCTTTGGCTGTGTCTCAGTTTCTATGTCTGTAAAATAGGGCTTAGAATCCTTTTAAAGGGACCTGTGAAGATTGGCTGGACTACATTGTGTGTGTGCATGCATAGATATGAATGAATGTTCCAAGTGCATGCCTTGGATTGATCAGACCTTTGGCATTTCTTGTGTAGCTTGTTACTGTAACCGCTTAACCAATGGCCTCTAGTTTCTTCTCTCTAGTAAAGTCTTATTGTCTTGGGAGTCCTTTTTTCCTAATGATTGCATTACATTTACACCTACACTTTCTAACTTGAAGGTCTGACCATTTCTTCAGGATAACTCCAAGCTGCATTTTCTTGTTAAATGAAGCTTTTAATGGTCTGTCCTCGGGAGCTTGATTTTCTGTCACTTTCCTTGTTAGTCTCCTCAGTGCCAAACCTTATTTCCTGAGTGTCTTATCTTGCTTCCTTGCCTTGTCAATCTATTGACTCCTATTTAGCATTTAAAATCTCATTTATATTTTACTTCTCTTTAAAACACCCTGTTTCCTTCTTTCATTCCCTGTGCCTGAAGGATAATAAGTGGCTCTAATAGGCTGTGTGTGATTGCTTGTCTGTTTGTACCTGTGTTCCTAGTACTCTGAGGAGGGGAAGCTGGCAAACATCCTTCCATTCCAGCAAGAATAAATTAAAACAATTTAGCACATATATGTACAAAATCAACATATTTAGTGTATACCATAAGTGTTGATGAAGATGTTTAAGGAAACTCTGGAATATTATTATACATCATTGCTGTGGCAGTCAGATGTGAGGAGCTGTTTCTTAGATAATTCATGTGAAATTAGAAAGTCATTTGAGAATTAAAAAGGCATCTAGAACTGGGTGTGGTGGTGCGTGCCTTTAATCCCAGCATTCTAGAGGCTGAGGTAGGAAGATCTGTGTCAGTCTGGGACTACAAAGTGAATTCCAGGCTAGGCTGATCTAGAGAGGCCCTACCTTGGAAAAAATAAAATGAAAGAAAATTAAACTAAACTAAAATAAATCATAAAATAAAGCAAGCAAGCATCTGAACCTTCCTCACAGCACCACCTTATCTTCCAAATTGTAAATAAATAAATTGAAAGAATAATGTTTATAATTCCTCCCTCTTCTTCCTCCCTCCCTTCTTCCCTTTGTGGCTCTCTTTTTCTTTTTTTTTTTTTTTGAGATAGGGGTCTCACTCTAGCCTAGGCTGACCTGGAATTCACTATGTAGTTTCAGGGTGGCCTTGAAGTCATGGTGATCCTTCTACCTCTGCCTTCAGAGTGCTGGGACTAAAGGCGTGCGCCACCATGCCTGGCTCTCTCTTTTTCTTTTTTCTTCTAATCTTCTCCCTCCCCTCCTAGCTGCTCTTCCCCATTCCCCTTTGCTTCCTTCTGCCTCCCATGTGCTGGGATTATGGCATGGGCCACAACACCCATTCTAGTGTATTTATAGTCCTGAAATCTTTTTTTCTAACTTGTCTCCGAATATTTTACTTTTGTTTTAATTGTGTGATAAAAGTGAAATATTTCATATATATAGCGTAATACGTGGAAATAGATGTTTGTTGTTGAAAAACATTCAGAGCTGGGCGTGGTGGTGCACGCCTTTAATCCCAGCACTCAGGAGGCAGAGGTAGGAGGATTGATATGAGTTCAAGGCCAGCCTGAGACTACATAGTGAATTTCAGGTCAGCCTGGACTAGAGTGAGAACCTACCTCGAAAAACCAAAATAAATAAATAAATAAAACAACAACAACAACAACAAAAAACATTCAGAACAGTCCCAGAGCTCTCTCTATCTTCCCATCTGTTCATACTTAGAATAGGCCTGGGGTTCTGGGGACCACTCCCCCCCCCAATTCTGGTAAGACCTCTGGGCAGAGACTAGAGAATGACACCTCCCTCCAGCCCTGCCTCAGCACTGCACTCAAGGCTCCTTTTCTGCTCTGGCTTTCCTGCTCCCTGGTATGGTCACCTGCCCCTCCTACCTCATTCCCTCTCTCTCCCCCTTTCTTGGCCTCTGTCTTCTATACTGTCTTTTTCTCTTACCCTTTCTCTCTGTCTTCCACTTCTTTTATCTCCCTTCTCTCTCTTTCTCCCTTTTCTGCTGTCTCCCCCTTCTCTCTCTCATCTTTTGCAATAAAAATTTTTTAAGGTGGGAATATGCATTTCTGCATTTTATGGAAGAAATTATATGCCCTACTAGTGCTTGTGTTTTGGACCTTGAAAGGTCTGGGAAGGCTCATTCACGGTTATCCAAGTGCTGTGTAGGATGAACAGAATTGGAAGGAGAGGTAGGGTTCATAGTGTAAATGGCTTTTCAGCGTCATAACTGGCCTTTCTTCTGTTGATAGTGGGAACTAAATAGGAGGTTTGTAAAATTATGACTTTATATTCTTCAAGTGAGCAATGTAAGTATGAATGTCTTAGTTTTCATGTAAACTTTGTGAAGTAATTGGATAGTTATATTAGTATTTTTTTAAAATCTTTTTTTAATATTTTATTTATTCATTTTTCAAGCAGTGAGATGAGAGAGAGAGAGAGAGAGAGAGAGAGAGAGAGAGAGAGAGAGAGAGAGAGAGAGAGAGAGAGAGAGAGAACCAGGGCCACCACCTTGTGGGTCTGGCTTATATGGATCCTGGGGAATTGAACCCAGGGCCTTAGGCACCAGAGGCAAGTGCCTTATCCGCTGAGCCATCTCTCCAGCCCTATTAGTATTTTTTGTTAGTGGAGAAACTGAAGCTTTTGTTATTAATGGTGGTGATAACAAATGTTTCATTGAGACCATATCATATGGCAAGAATATTGTACTACATTAGTGCCTTAAGGTGTTGTATTCTTGAGTCCTCATGGCATCTGGAACATAGGAAATAGTGTTCTCCATTCTCATCAGAGTAGGAGTTGAAGGGACTTGACCTAAAAAGGACAGTATTGGAACAGTTGGTGAAATTTGCATGGAACCTGCCCATTAGATGATAATCGAATCATATGGTTAGCATTCATATTTTGATGATAACTTTATGATTAGATAGGAGATCCTTATACTAAGGAGATGGTGTGAGCATATGTATATGTTAATGGTTAATGAGCATCATGTCTTAATACATTGTCAAATGCCTCAAAAATGTTCATATCAGCTGAATGATAGGAGTGCTGCAGTTCTTATATAAACTTAAAATGATTTAAAATAAAATAAAAAAGCATTGACCTATCCAGAGACACATAACCAGTATTAATTAGGCAGAAAAGAACAGTCAGATGAACTGAAGTCTGTCTTGTTCTTAATGTGTTTGCATTTATCTTTACTGCCTTTTCTAATTTTTTCTAATCAAGGTTGTAGTTGATGGCAAAGTTAAAAATATTAAGAAAACTTACTCATTCCTCATCTTCTGTAACTTAAAAAAATTTATTTTTAACATATTTATTGTCAATAATTAAATATACTGTATGAGCAAATCTTGTGGTGCTACCTCCATTTCTCACTTTTTAATTGATGATATATATCTAGTATCTAATTTTATATATGTACATAATGTATTCTGATCATAACCCCTGCCATCATTGTTTTACTTGTACTCACTATAACACCTATAGCTACATTTTTCAAGTTTTTCCCAAGTCATATTATCTTTTGTGTAGTACTTTTACTCTGAGATCACTTAATAAATTTCTAGTAGGTTTTTTCTTTGCTATCTTTTATTAGAAGCTTATATTTATAGATTAATAAACACATTTTTTATTTTATACACTTTAACTTGGTTTAAAATTAAGTATATAAGAATAATTAAATATATTCTTTTGGTTTTAGCTTAGGTTATCTTATGATGAGGCCATTGCTATGGCTAATGACCCCTTGGAAGGCTTCCATGAAGTAAACCTTGCTTCGCCTACTTCTCCAGACCTTCTTGGTGTCTGTGACTCAGGATCCCAAGAGCAGACTACCTCACCAAGTGTCATCTACCGGCCACATCCTTCATCTTTATGCTCTGTTCCTATTCAAGCTAATGCGTTAGATGTTTCCGATCTTCCTACACAGCCTGTGTATTCGTCCCCTAGACGCTTAAACTGTGCAGAAATAGCTGGTATCAGGTGGGAGTTCTTCAGTACACTCATTTTAGATTATTGTTTTGAAAAATATCATTTGTTTGGCTGCCTTAAGTTTTACTGTCTTAGAAATGTTTGAATAAGCATGCCCACATAGAAGAATACATTTTAATTTCTAGTTCATGGATTGGCAAACTAATATAAAGGACCAGACAGTAAATATTTTAGGCTTTGTAGGCCAGACAGTTTTCGTCCTAATATTCAGTTCTGCCTTTAGAGTGTGAAAGCAGCCATAGGCAGTATGTAAGTGAACAAATGAGTATGGTTGTACGCCAGTAAAACTTCATTCAGAAAATAATTTTGAATTTCATGCAGTTTTTACGTGCCACAAAATAAATGCAATTTTTCAGTCTTTCCAGCCATTCTTGGCTGTGGGCCTTAAGAAAACAAGTGACTGGCTTGATTTAGCCTATTGTAGTTGTGGTTTGTGACCCCTGCTCTTGAATTGTACTGTCCAGTAGAACTTCTATGATGACAAAAATGTGTATAATATGAATCTGGTGTATAATATAAATGACAGCCGTTAGTCACGCATGTCTACCAAGCATTGCAGACATAGATGGCATGGCTGAGGGCTTGCTGCTGATTAAGTATAGAGGCTGCTAAATTTCAGAGTTGCTGGTATAATGGGTATATTATTTCTTCTGAACATATGCTTTTGTTTTCTGAATAATTGTTCCTCTCCTTTGCAGCATTCATGTTACAGACCCAGCATCTTGTGTTACCTCTGGAGCCACAGCTGGGTTAACAAAATTAAGTACAAAGAAGGACACCTGTAATGCCGAGAGGGAGTTTTTGCAGGGTGCTACTGTCACAGAGGCTTGCACTGGCAGTGATGATATTTTTGGGTTGAGTACAGATAGTTTGTCCCGTTTACGAAGTCCATCTGTACTGGAAGTTAGAGAAAAGGGCTATGAAAGATTAAAAGAAGAACTCGCAAAAGCTCAGAGGGTAAGAAGTTTTCTTCTTCCACATATTGTATTAGAAATTACCTCATAGCAGCTGTTGTTTCTTGCACAAGATCCACATGATATTCTGTCAGCAAAATAGAAGAAGAAGGGATAGTGGAAAGGGGGTGGGGAAAGGTACAAAAGAAGGTAATGTGAGGGGATTATGATGAAAATACATTATGTTCTTGTATGAAAATTATCAACAAAAGGTTGAAAAATACCCCTTGGGGTAGGACAACTCATAAATGACATCATCACAGCTCTACATGTACCCTTTGCACATGCTTGTCTTCAGCTCCTGTTGGGCAGCAGTTATGGTTCTGTGACACTGGGTACATAGCAGTAAGCGCTTTGTAAAGGAAGTTATCTGGAAACACGAGATTCTGAAGGTCTTTCGTACCCCTGTGTACTCACTGCTGTCTTGCTTTATCTGTAATGCAGATTTCATGGGTTATATTCTCCATACGGAATCTCTGTATGTGGTTGACTTGGTACTCATGGACTTGAAGTAATTCAATCTAATTTGTTTTAGTATGAGGAATTGTTTTTGTAGCATCAGCTTTCTTCTGTGATGTGTGAATATTTTATATATTTTTTTTCCTTGGAGAATTTTCTTTTATTGGTAAATTATTCCGTTTCCTATTTTTTTTTAATTTTTGGTATTTCATTTTAAAATTTGTGGCCATATCTTACTATTTTTTTTTAACAGAAGAGCATTAAATTTTAGAGGGAAATGTTTATCATTAGAACACAGGAAAAGTTTTAAGTGATCAGTCTTAAGTAATTTGATTATCGTTATTGATTTTTTTTTTGAGGTAGGGTCTCGCTCTAGCCCAGGCTGACCTGGAATTCACTCTGTAGTCTCAGGGTAGACTTGAACTCATAGCAATCTTCCTACCTTTGCCTCCAGAGTGCTGGGATTAAAGGGATATGCCATCATGCACCGCTCTTTGATTTTTTTTTTTTAAGGTAGCATGTATTGTTTGTTTTGTGTCACAATATCTAGCTTGGGCTGGCCTTGAACTCATGATCCTCTTGCTTCAATCTCCCAAATGCTAGTATGTACTTTCACATTTGCATAGTGTGGCTTGTTCTTGCTTTTAAATACTAATATGCACTATTTACCTCTGGTGGCAATCAATGTTAAATGAGTATAGTCTCCTTATGAAAATTTTAGATTAATGATAGTATGATACATGAAGTTTTTTTTCTTCTTTTTATTTATTTATTTGTAAGGAGAGTGAAAGAGAGAGAGAAAGAAAGAGAGAAAATGAAAATGAGAATGAATGTATATATATGGGCATGATGCCATGGCCTCCTGCCACTGTATACGAACTCCAGATGCATTCACCACTTTGTGTATCTGGCTTTATGTGGGGAATCGAACCCAGGCTGTCAGGCTTGGCAGGCAAGTACTTTAACCACTGGGCCATGTCTCCAGCCCACATGAAGTTTTCTATAAATAATGTTTAAAATAAGCATGAAAAACCACTAAACATTTACTGGAATTAGTATGAATAATTTAATTCCTTGCTTGATGAAAACATATATCAGAGAAAAGAGTGAAGTTATTTTTATTGTTATTTTAACATGTAATATATATTTAATCTTTGGATGTTTTATGAAAGAAATATGATAATTCAATATGTGAGGTTGGGATTATTTGCCATTTTAGACTTGCCTGATTGTCTTCCACTTAGCTTGTACCAGACATTTTCTATATGAACATGTAGAAGAAGATGGCAGTAATATTTTATAATTTTATTAGTAAATATTATTTAGTCTATACAATCTAATTTCACCCTACAAAGATCTAAAATAGAATTACTGATTTCTCATAGGAACTGAAGTTAAAAGATGAAGAATGTGAGAGACTTTCAAAAGTGCGAGATCAACTTGGACAGGAATTGGAAGAGCTCACAGCTAGTCTATTTGAGGTTGGTCTTTTTACTTCTTTTATATATTGATAGAATTGTTTTTTGAAGAAATCTTGAAAAGGATATAGTTAGATTCATACATATTCATTAGTCCTATCAGCATAAAATAAAATCTTTAAGAAATCTAGACAAAAATTTTAAATGCTGTGAAGAGAGGGGGAAAACATGATAGGTTATCAATATCAGGATTATTAGAAGACACACCTCTTCAACTCCA
>PVHP010043953.1:0-14312 GCA_004024765.1 Zapus hudsonius
TTTTTTATTTCTTTTTTTTTTTTTGGTTTTTCGAGGTAGGAGCTTGCTCTAGTCCAGGCTGACCTGGAATTCAGTATGTAGTCTCAGGGTGGCCTCGAACTCACAGCGATCCTCCTACCTCTGCCTCCCGAGTGCTGGGATTAAAGGCATGTGCCACCATGCCTGGCTTGGTTTATTTTTTAATTTACTTATGAGAGAGGATGGGTGCTCCAGGTCCTTTTGCTGCTGCAAACAAACTCCAGATGTGTGCATCACTTAAAAAAATTATTTAGTTATTTGCAAGCAGAGAGAGACAGAGGAGAGACAGAGAATGGGTGCATCAGGGCCTCCAGCTGCTGCAAATGGACTCCAGGTGTATGTGCTACTTTGTGCATCTGGCTTTACTTGGGTACTGGGGAATTGAACCTGGGTTGTTAGGCCTTGCAGGCAAGTGCCTTAGCCTCTGAGCTATCTCTGTAGCCCCTGCATCACTTTTTGAGTATGGCCTTATGTGGGTACTGGGGAACTGAACCTGTGCCAGCAGGCTTTGCAAGCAAGTGCCTTTAACTGCTGAGCCATCTCCTCAGGTTCTCTGCCCCCATCCCCCACTTTCTTTCTTCAGGGGCAGTGTTTCATTTTGAGTCTCTGGCTGGACTAGAACTCACTACCCAAGCTGGCCTCAAACTCACAATTCTGCTGCCTCAGACTTCTGAGTGCTGAATTTATAGGTGTGCAACTCCACGCCTGTCTCTTAGGCAGTCTTCTTTGAATGTTTTAAGACTCACCATCCTCCTGCCTCCACCTTCCAAGAGCCAGGAATATAAGCATGTGCCGCAATGCCTGGCCCTTTGGCAGTCTTCAATGAGTAGAAGTGGGATGCTAAGATCGAGAGGCCTAGGATTCCGTCTTTTTAGCCCCAATCTACCTGCTTGGCCCCAGAAGTGCCAGCATCCTGTGAGAAACAGTTCTTTCCTCCCTAGGCTACCTGGCCTCTGAGGAGGAGCAGCCCACCATCTCTGCCTGCCTCCTGGCTGTGTGGGCCTGGCTTTGAACCCTCAGTGAAGGAGCCAGAGCCATGAGTTCCAAGAAGGGCTCAGGTAGTAAGGAAGCTGGGCTTGCTTTCTCAGGACAAAGCACTTCTGAGCACTCAGCAGCACCAGGGCACTGCAGCCTGCAGGGTTTTCGGGCTGGGGGGCATTCACAAACCCCCAGTGCTGAGGCTCCAGGTAATCCAGAACAAGATTGGGAGGGAGGAAGGAGGGCAGTCCTTCAAGCTACTCTGCTGGGAGCCCAAGGTGGGAGGTGTGGGGTGAGGAGAGGCAGAAGATGAACCAACAGCCAGTGTGAGCACTATCAGGCCTGGCATCTGAACCCAACCCCCACCCTAAAAGGGAGGCCAGAGGTTCTGGACAGAAGTGCCCCCCCCCACACCCATACCAGTCCAGCTCCTGGTGATTAACAGAAGCCTAGATCAGGAATTCAAATCTCTTGAGTGAGAAGTTAACTCTTTCCAACCTTCCCCTGGCTTGGCTGGGGCCAGAGGACTCAGGCTCTCCCTCTCCCAGAGTCCTTCACACTTGTGTGAGCCGAGTTCAAAGCTTGATTCTGCAACTCACTAACTGGATGACCATGGACAGATTATAAAATCACAAGCCTAGGTTCCCAATGGAGTTAAATGGGGCCAATGCCACCCATCCCATGGGGCTTTTAGGAGGATGAAGGGGCTTAAGACATAAAGTAAATAGTGTGACTCTGGAATGCAGTATGCCCTCAATAAACAGTATTTAGGCTGATGGGTTTTTTAACCTTTCCTTGCCAGCCCTGCTGCCTAGTTGGCAATACTAGGTAATTATGGAATAAGGAAGAAGAAACAATGCCTTCCAGTCTGAGAAGTCATGAAGGTAGGGGTCCAGCGTACTAGCTCAGAGGAGACTTCAAGAACACTGCTCTCTTAGGGGCTGGAGTACTTTGTCTGCCTCTCCCTAAGGTTACCTGAGCCTCTGTCGGGGCTGAGACAATTCCAAACTGCTGCTCACTCGGTTCTTCCCATCGTACACTCCATAAATGTATTTACAATCCTGAAACCTATAATGCTGTCCTCCTGCTAGAACATTCCCTGCTGCTTCTCATGTCCCAGCACCCAAGCCCAAGCCTAGCTCTTTTGCAGGCTCCTGCTTGGATATCACTTCCTCTTGGCTCTTCCAAGAATATGTCAGCAACCCTTCCCAGGTGACTCTATGGTATATTTCTCCCTTCCTTCCTTCCTTCCTTCCTTCCTTCCTTCCTTCCTTCCTTCCTTCCTTCCTTCCTTCCTTCCTTCCTTCCTTCCTTCCTCTCTCTCTCTCTCTCTCTCTCTCTCTCTCGCTCTCTCTCTCTCTCACACACACACACACACATACACACACACACACCACCTGGCTACCTCTCTCTCTGTATGTCTATGGGGCCTTTGAAGCTTGGGGTTTTACATTCTGTTCATGAATACATCCCCATAACCTAAGACAGTATCTCTCACTTAGTAGGTGCTTAAAACTGAGGAGATGGCTCAGTCAGTAAAGAGCTTGCTGGTCAAGTTAAAGGACCTCTGTTTAGATCCCCTGTACCCACACAAATGCCGGGCATGGTGGAGTGTGCCTATAATCCCAGCACCAGAAGGCAGAGACATGCAGATCTCAGGGCAAGCTCTGGGTTTAGTGAGAGACCCTGTCTAAATAAGTAAGTGACTAAAGAAGACACCCAGTGTTAACCTCTGGCCTCCACATGTGCGCATAAACACGTGCCCACATGTGAACATGCATACACACATGCACACAACTGCATGCACAAAAAATGCCAAAAAGTAGGTGCTCCATCAGTAGTTTTTGAGTAAGATGTGGTAGCATATGCTGGTAATCACAGCACTAGGGAGGCTGAGAGAAGCAAATCATGACTTTGAGGCTAGCCTGCTCTACAAGTGGGACCTTGTCTTTTTTAAAAAAAAGGTGGGGGAGATGAACTAAGAAGTCACTATTAAAATTTCTTGATAAAAAAATAGTTTTTTTTTGCTATGGTGACTGACCTTGCCTTTTTTTCTGGGAGTTTACTGAGTTCAAGGAGCTATAGGCCCTGCTTGCGCCAAGAAGATGCCATCTGTGGTAGAAATGGATGACCATTTCAACTTGGCCTTGGAGCTCAGTTACTTCACTGTTATGAGGCAGGAACTGAATTTGATCATACTGAGAAGGCTATTGCCTCCCCCCCACTGGCCTGGATCAGAATCTCTAGCCAAGAAGATGTTCTCACCTAAGAAAGTCGCTGCCTTTCCCTGGCTTCTTTACTCCACATTAGCTTGAGCAAGCAGTCTCCCCAGAGGCAAAGGACCAAGGACATAATAGAGACCTGCTCTTAGTACAGGGGCAGAGCCTGAGTCTCTGGAAAGCTGGGAGAATCCAGAAGAGACCCAGCGCTTCAGGACAGAGAACAGTTGTCAGCTTAGGACCGGACCACAGTACTGAGATGCTCAGGAAACCCACAGTTAACCCAGAAAACTTGCTTCTTAGTGTATACCTAACAGACAGGGGGAACACAGGTTCCCCAGAAGATGTGTAAAATGTTTATGGGGGAGCCGAAGATATAGCTTAGTGGCAAAGAACCTGCCTTGCATGCCTCTGGACTTGCAAGGGCTATAGCTTGACGAGAGAGAGAGAGAGAGAGAGAGAGAGAGAGAGAGAGAGAGAGAGAGAGAGAGAGAGAGAGAGAGAGAGAGAGAGGAGCACTACTAGTAATAGCCAAAGCACACTACTGAAATGGCCATCAACAGAGCTGCAGGACAGTCACATAATGAACTACAAGAATCACCTACAATCACATCCCGAACATACAAGGATCTCAAAACGCGCAGCGAAAGAAGCCAGATCCCAGATGTTATGCTCGGGACTAGGGAGCTATCTGCCAGTAAAGCGCTTGCCTTGCAAGCATGAGGACCTGGAGCCCATCCCCAGCACCCATGTAAGCTGGGCATGGTGGTGTGCACTTGAAATCCTAATGCTGGGGAGGTGGAGCCTTGGATCTGATGAACTGATGGACTCCAGGCCAATGAGATCCCTGCCTCAAGAGGTAGATGGAGTACCTGAGGAAGGCACCTGAGGTCGTTCTCCAGTTCCACAGTGTGCATGCACACACTCACATATGTATGCTTTATGATTCTTTCTTTTCTTTTCCCTTCTTTCTTTCCTTCCTTCCTTCCTTCCCCCCCCTGCCCCAGTCTTAATATGTAGCCTGGACTGATCTCAAACTCAAGATCTTCCTGCCTCAGCTTCCCATGCTGAGATATAGGCATGTGGCACCAAGGCCAGTTTGTGAGTCTTTTGTTTTTACCTTTTGAAACATGGTCTCATATATCCTCAGGCTGACCTCAAACTCACTACGTAGCCAAAGATGGCCTAGAACTCCCCCCCCTTTTTTTAAAAATATTTATTATCCATAATGAGTTACATAATTTAGTGGGCAAACCATGCGTTGTTATCCCGACTTCCCCAAATCCCCCCCTCCCCATCCCTGATCAGTTGTATATCCTCCTTCGTGGGCTGTCTGTATTAGTCCTTGTGGCAAGGGATCCTGTATATCTTAGTACTCATCTCGGTCTTTTTTTTTCCCCTTTTAAAATTTATATTTATTTATTTGCAGGTGTGTGTGTGTGTATAAGTGCTCCTGGGTCTCTTGCCACTTTAAACAAATGCTGGCTTTATGTGGGTGGCCAGGAAATTGAACCTAGGCTGAGAGGCTTTATAAGCATGTATCTTTAACCCCTGAGCCATCTCCCTAACCCTCAGCCTAGAACTTCTGATCCTCCAGCCTGTCCCTCCTGAGTGATGAGATTTGAGGTGTACAAACCCTTGTCCAACTCTGCAGTGCTGGGGATCAAATCCAGACCTTTATGCACACTAGGCAAGCCCTCTGCCAGCTGAGCTATATCCCCAGCTCTGTCTTTTTGTTTTGTGGTAATACAGACTGAAGTCAGGACCTCCAACATGTTAGACAAATGCCCTACCACTGAGCTCTTTTTGTTCAGGTTTTATTTTTAGACAGGGTCTTAGGTAGCCCAGGTTGGCCTCAGACTCACTCTGTTAGAAGACAGCCTTGAACTCTGAGTCTCCTACCCTCACCTTCCAAGTGTTTAGCATTACAGGGATGAAGACCCCCTCCATGATTCTTATATAAAAATCAGGTGCAGACAAATGAATCCATTAGAATCCAGAATGGTAGTTATCTTGAGAGGAGGGTAGTTGGGAGGGAAGGAGCACCTGAGGTATTAGTGATGTCATTTCTTGGTTTGTGGGCAATGTACATTTTAAGTTGGTGATACCATTAAGCTTATCTTTTTTTTTTTTTTTTTTTTTTCCCGAGGTAGGGTCTCGCTCTAGCCCAGGCTGACCTGGAATTCACTCTGTAGTCTTAGGCTGGCCTAGAACTCACAGCAATCCTCCTACCTCTGCCTCCCGAGTGCTGGGATTAAAGGCGTGTGCCACCACGCCCGGCTTCTCTTTTCTTAATATGTGATTCTTCAACACCAGTGAGTCTGTGAATAAGAGACTATTCACCCCCAGGACAGAAGCCTCAGCCGATCATGGCAAGAGAGTGGGGGCTTTCTCTGCCTCCTGCTCCAACACCCTCCAAACATTTTGTAGCTCCACAGCTTCTGGCCCAAGAAACTCATTACCCACCGTAAGCAATGCCTTCCTACCTCAGCAGGGAGCTGAGAACACCCATCACAGGTAGTAGCCTAGGAACAGAGTGCCATGCATGGAGGTGGTGACGGGAGGTTTGAGACCCACTCCCCTGGCACAACTGATAGTGATAGAGGCCAGAGTTCTTGGCAAGCAGTCCTACTCTGCTTTGAGCCAGGAAGGCAGCTGGCTGGGCTCCAAGCCTCAGTTCCCCAACATTCATCCCTCTGAGGCAGACTTATGGGGCACTACAGAATCCCCCTGGGCTGTGGAGGCAGCCAACCAGGATTTAAATCCTGGCCTGACAGCTAACTGCCCCAGTGACTCCATTTTACACCTGAGGGGAAGTCATGACCTTTGCTTTGCAAGGCAGCCTTAAACATAAACACAACAAAACAACAACAAAACCAAAAGAAAACTTTAAACTGTGAGCTTCTTCAAGGCATGGACTTGGTTTTGTTCATTGCTTTAGCCGCAGTTCTAGAACATGCAGGTGTGATTAGATGTTTACTGAAGAGAATGAACTACAAATAAAAGGTACAGAGTAGGGATTCCAGCAGTTTTCACAAAAAAAGCTGAAATAAACATATCTTGAAATTAACTCAGGCTCCGTCAAGTTCAGTATTGAACTTTGAAGTTTTCTAAAATTAGCTTTCCGTCTTACCCAAAGGCTTCCTGCAAATGAACTCCAGACACATGCGCCCTTTTGTGCATCTGGCTTTATATGGGCACTGGGGAATTGAACTCTGGTCCTTCTGCATTGCAGGCAAATGCTTTAACTGCTAAGCCATCTCTTCAGCCCAATTATTATTATTATTATTTTATTTTTATTTTTTGTTTTTTCGAGGTAGGGTCTCATTCTAGCCCAGGCTGACCTGGAATTCACTATGGAGTCTCAGGGTGGCCTTGAACTCACGGCGATCCTCCTACCTCTGCCTCCCAAATGCTGGGATTAAAGGCGTGCGCCACCATGCCTGGCTCCCAAAGGCTTCCTAAGGTCAGCAGATCATGCTGAGGGGTCATGATGAAGTACTAATGTCATTAAGCCATGCCACTCAATATGGTATTCCCTCCTCTCATTCTCCTTTGTCTCTGCTTTCAGACCACACTTGAAGGACTAGGGAACCCTTAGACTAGGACCCTTAGAGACCATCTTTCTCTGTAGACAAGCTTCTGGAAAATCTTCTAATAAAAAGGAATCAATGAGTAAGTGCTCAGAAAGGATGTCACTAGTGGCCATGGGATTCAAGACTCCAGCATTCCACTTCTTCCTTATATCTACTAATTGCCAGGGGACTGGAGAGTCAGAAACTTCCATTCACATCCTCACTGGGCACTGCAATGGCTTTGGTCAAACCATAGCCACTTAGGTTTCTTCTGTAAAATGGGTGATCTTCACAAAGTTGTCATGATTTGTACCAAAGAACCTACTGGGCCTTCTGTTCAGTTTCAGGTTCTGGGCTGGGGATATAACTCAGTTGGTAGAGTGTTTGCCTAGTATGCATGAAGCTAGCTAAGTAAGTCCCAACACTGCATCAAACTGAACATGGTGATGCACTTAGGAAGTAGATGAAGAAGCATCAGAAATTCAAAGTCAGGGCTGGGAGATGGCTCAGCAGCTAAAGGCACTTGCTTACAAGCCTGCTATCCCTGGTTTAATCCTACTCAGCACCCACATAAAGCTGGACACCAAGTGGCACACATGCCTGTAATCTCTACGCACCTAACAGCAACAGGAGGTGCAGCAAGAAGGTTTAGAAACTCACAAACATTGCTGATAAAACAGTAAGAGGGACCTGTCTCAAAAGAAGGCAGACACAAGGAGAAACACTCTGAGGTGTCCTCTGACCTCCACATGCACACTGTGGTGTGTGCACTCATAAATACATCATACACATACATAACACACACAAATGACATACATAAGAAATTCTAGGTAATCTTCAACAAATTTCAAGTGAATCTGGGCTACATGAGACCCTGTCCAGAGGGGAGAGAGAGGGAGAGGGAGAGGGAGAGGGAGAGAGAGGGAGGGGGGAGAGAGAGAGAGAGAGAGAGAGAGAGAGAGAGAGAGAGAGAGAGAGAGAGAGAGAGAGAGAGAGAGAGAGAGAGAGAAGGATCAGGTACTAAGAGGTTAAGAGTTGTATCTGCCTGTGAGCTTCAGAGAAGTTCATGTGCTTGCTGCTCAGTGAATAGAATTTGAAGTTATGCCACTATTTCTCCACCCTTAATGGCTCTGATAGTGTTAGGCTACAATCCTAATTAGGGCTAGGTTAGGTAACAGTGTTTCTGACAGTCCAACTGAGATTAAGACCTCAAAGTGTTTAATATTTACTTTACCTGCTTCAAGGGAAGAATAAAGCAAGCTCAGAGTTGTAGAAGGGCTTTGAAGAAGAGGACTCACATACAAACAAGGTATTAATTATATCAGATAATTTCTTTGAGCTCAACTTCATAGACAACTATAATATTCATAACCCAGGGGCAAACAACAGGGGCAATTGTTCCTTGAGGATGGAAACTGTTGTTTGCTTAGCCAAACTTGTGAGCTTGTATATGCCTGCAGGGTAGCCCTTTCAACATGCTGGAAGCCAGGTGGGACCCCCATGTTTTGAGGATAGGGAAGTAGTGTGGGGATGGCAGGGCAGAAATGAACCAGCAGTTGAAGACCAAGAGGACAATTCTGGGAGGGGGAGGGAAATACCTTTTTTGTTGTTGTTTCAAAGTTTCTATTTCTTTAAAACTTTTA
The DNA here is from genome assembly GCA_004024765.1 of Zapus hudsonius. Classification (NCBI taxonomy): domain Eukaryota; kingdom Metazoa; phylum Chordata; class Mammalia; order Rodentia; family Dipodidae; genus Zapus; species Zapus hudsonius. The sequence continues at coordinate 8,434 of PVHP010043953.1, forward strand.
TTTATTTTTGCAGTATTGAGGATCAAACCCAGGGCCTCAATCTACCACAGAGCTATACCTGCAGCTATATTTACTTATTTTTTTAAGAAATAGTATCAGGCTGGAGAGATGGCTCGGCAGTTAAAGTCGTTTGTTTGCAAAGCTTGATGGACCGGGTTTGATTCCCCAGTTACCCATGTAAAGCCAGATGTACAAAGTGGTGCATGCATCTGGAACTCGTTTGCAAGAGGCCTCGGTATGTCCATTCTCTCTTTCATTTCCTCTCACACTCACTCTCTCTGCTTGCAAATATATAACACCACAGACTGTGTGGCTTAAATAATAAAAAATTATTTTAAAGAGATGGGATCTTGCTATGTTCCTCAGGGTAGCCCCAAACTCCTAGTGTCAAAGGATTCTCATGGCTCAGCCTCCAGATTAGCCTGTTGAGTCTCAATTTATTGGTACCAATAGGGCCCAGAAACTTGCTTTTTTGTTTAATTTTATTTTCAAGGATGGGCCTCACCCTAGCCCAGACTGACCTGAAACTCACTCTGTAGATCCAGGCTGACCTCAAACTCACAGCAATCCTTCTACCTTTGCCTCCCAAAAGCTGGGATTAAATGTGTGCACCCCACAACTGGCTGAAACTTGCCTTTTATTTATTTTGGTTTTTCGAGGTAAAGTCTCCCTCTGGCCCAGGCTGACCTGGAATTCACTATGCAGTCTCAGGGTGGTCTGGAACACATGCTCCTACCTCGTACCTTCTGAGTGCTGGGATGAAAAGGCATGTGCCACAACGCCAGGCTTTGAAACTTGCTTTTTAACTAAAGTGACATCCCATTTCCCAGGAAGCCTGTCCGAAAAAAGTGTGTCATATTTGCAGGGAGACCCAAGGTACACCAAGCACATTAATTCACTCTTTGTTGCATAAACCAGGTGTGTTCCTGGCACAAACCTACCATTTTCACAACCATAAACCAGACATCCGAGAAAGCTGAATTTCCTCAAAAGGTTTAAAATGCCTGACGTCACCAGGAAGCACTGGCCAACTCAACCATGAAATCGAAAACCTGATCAGCACTTTCTCTCCCTACAACCTCAAACTTAGTGAAGTGACAGCTGATCTGATATTCCTTGCTTCAGTAAGAAGATAAGGCAAAAAACGGTGCTCTGCTCTCCGACTATAGCAGAGAACCTGACAGTGAGGGGAGGGGGAAGGTATAGATTTGGCAGGGGTCTGGTTAAGCAATAAAGCTTCCTGAGGGAGCCGGAATTGGATTTGGGGCCCTGCCTGAGTTAACATTTTTACAGGTTGGCTCAGTTGCAGTTTGTTAGCCCGCCAGTAATAAAGCCATGTGCAAGAATTTAAAGTTTATGAGGCATGGACTCTTAATGCCTCTTTTCGGCTCCCTGCAGCCAAGGGTTGAAGGAGCCTGGCCCAAGCCTGGGTGTTAATTGTTTAGTCAATCTGCAGAGTTATTTGGGAAAAGAAAAAAAAAATTTTTTTTCAAGGGACTCTATTGGTTCAAGGGCCCAACTCCTCTTTAGGAGAAACAAAGGGAAGCAATTTTGCCCCTAAGCATTGACACCCCCACATTCAAGGGCTTCTGTACCCTGGGTCACAAGTATGTTAATGGAAGCATAACTAGTGCTAGGCTGCATGGGCTCTTAAAGTTATAAAAGCCATTTTAACTCTACATCCTTTCCACAGAAAAATGAATGCATGCAAAAATTCCCTGGAATTTACTCAAGGAACCCGGATTACATCCTCAGCACCGCAATTGTGTTCTCTACTTGGGGGGAAAGAGGCCCTCACCAGCTGGGTCTCATGACACAGGCTCTCCGCACCAAAGTGACCCTTCATGCTCAAGTTTTGAACTTGAGTGTGAGTGTGTGTGTGTGTGTGTGTGTGTGTGTGTGTAACTGGAAGATCAAAAATATACTTTGATCTCTCACTGGCTGTCTCCACAGCCCAAGGCTTGCCGACTTGGGACACAGCTCTCCCCTTACTCTCCAGTAAACTAACATCTCAGTCCCAAGAAGTTGGGGGACATGTGTGTCCCCCATACGTGATGGCCCCAGTGCAGGTGTGCCAGGCCATTTACAGGCAGGCAGCAAGCAGGGGCGCAAGCCCTCCGGGAAAGGCAGGGTTAAGAGTGCATTCCAGCTGCCCGGGAAGAAGGGGGGCGAGGAGGGGAGCTCGGAGAAGAGAAACAGACCCGGTCTGTCTGTCGGAGACACAAAGCACGGTTCACAAAGGGGGCCCGAGAGGGGCGAAGGGGGCTGCCCGGGGCACGGCTCATCCCCACACCTGCGCGGGGGTTGGAGCAGGAATGTGCAAGGCGCATTCCTCCGCCGGGGCCAGCGGGGGAGAGCCCTGCACGTCGGGGCTGGGTGAGGGGCTCGGCCGCCAGGCACCGAGGGGTCAGGACAAGCAGCGGCTGCGGGGCAAGGAGGCCCGTCCTGGACATTCGTGGGCGCTATGCTGCCCAGCCTTCTCCATCAGTCTCTGGTCCCCATCCAGCCCCCGCGACACTTTCTGAGCCTTCCAGGGATCTGAGGAGGCTCGGGGCGTCCCCTGCCCTGGTCTAGACACTTCTGGAGCGGACCACGACCAAGCAGATCACGCGTGGTCTCCCGCACTGCGGTTCCACCCGGAGGGTCTTACCTTTTCCCTGCGCCTGGCCCAGTTCCAGGTCCGCGCCTCCCGCCTCCAAGGTTACTTCAGCCTCCCTGAAGCCCGCCGGGCAGGGCTCGGGGGCCACGCACGGTAGCCAGCAAACCTGTACCTGAGGATACAAGGAGGCTGGGTCATAAGAGCGCCCCATTCTGCACACCCACCCCTGGGAGCCCGGAGAAGCCCCAACCCAAGCGGTCCCCCGACGCCACCAATGCGCGCGGACCCCGCCCGCCCCCCAGGGAGCCATCCCGGCTAGGGCTGGGCAAGGCACCGAGGTACCTGGAGGAGGAAGAGGAGCCGAAGGAGGAGGGACGCGAGGGGCCCACGCAGGAGCCCCATGGCTGGAGAGAGGCGAAGAGGGCGCCGCGACGACGGCAGGTCTGGGCTCCACCGAGCTCCGGGGGCCGCTCTCAGCACCGCGACTCGCCCCCGCCAGCGAGAGGAGGCCAGGTGAGCGCAGGTGGCTGCTGATTGGCCCAGCGTCACGAGGTCCCGCCCCCTCGCAGGTGGGGCCGAGGCCGGCGTGCAGTGGCGCTGGCGAAGCCCCCGCTGCCCTGCCCAGGGTCTTCCCGCCTTCTCCCTGCTTCTCTAGGCTGCTCGGGACTGGGACTCTGAGGCTCTCGCAGGTTCTTGGGTTTGAAGGAGGAAAACAAAAGCACAGGAAAAATAAAAAAACCAATTAACTTCACTCCTCAGCCCAAGAAAACAAATGTTTCATGAAATGCATCTGAATCCTACTGGAAACAGAGGCGCCCGAGACACTGTGTTCAAAGCTTTGATGGAGGCCCGGTGTGGTCCCCACTCCAGACTACCCGGGGTCTGCCCTGGGCCACTTCTTCATACCCCACGCGCGCCGGTGAAGTCCCCAAGGACTGAAGCACACCATTTGATACACCTTGCGAGAGAATTGGTACTTCCGTTTGGCAGCTGAACAAATGGGCGCTAGGAGAAGGCCCCAGCATTTGGCAGCCTAGATGGCTTCAAAGGGCTTGGGGTAAAGAGATATTATTAGTTCTTAGCCCCATTATTTCCTCCCCTAATATAAATGATTATTTATTTATTTTTATTATTTTTCTGTCTCTTAATTTGATTTATTTCTTTGAGAGTGTGAGAGAGAAAGAGGCAGACAGAGAGAGAATGGGCGCACCAGGGTCTCCAGCCACTGCAAAAGAACTCAAGACACATGCGCTTCCCTCTGCATCTGGCTTTTTACGTGGGTACTGGGGAATCAAACTCTGGTCCTTCTGCTTTGCAGGCAAACGCCTTAACTGCTGAGCCATCTTTCCAGCCCATAAATTTTTTTTGTTTGTTTTATGTAAAGTGCAAATGATGGAGGTTTTATTTTAACTTTGTTTTTCTTTACAGAGACTCGCTCTGGAACCCACTAGATAGCCCAGGCTAGCCTTGAACTCAGGGCAATCCTGCTTCAGCCTCTCTAATGTTGGGATTGTATCTATACAGGTGTGAACCACCATGATTGTATTAATAATGGTGATTTTTTTTTCCTTTTGTGATAAGGTCTCACTCTCCCAGGCTGGCCTTGAATTCACTATGAGCCCAGGATGACCTTGATCTCCTGTCTCCACCACCTGAGAGGTTGGATTTCAGATGTGCGTGGCTGAGGATAGAACCTAGGGCTTCATTCATGCTAGGCAAGCACTCAGCCAACTGAGCTACAGCCCCAGTCCCAATGATGGCTATTTTAAATGCAGTTTTTATTGGTCGTAAATACTATATATAATGTAATGAAATACATAATCTTTTTAAAATGAAATATATAATCTAAAAAACACAAACTCCATTTGCTATATAATGGTTGTCCCTTAGAAGACAGCTCTTCTCTACCCTTGCTGAAGGAGAAACGGCTCAGCTGGAATTCTAGGTTCCTCTGTGTTGCTCTTTCCGCTACATTAAACACAAAGGACTTTCCTCTTGGAGGCACACAAGTGAGCCCCAGGCATCAACATGGTCCTGTGGTTCCAATGGCTCCACCCCACATGCCCTTTCCCACTATCACGCTAATATTCTTGTTCCCTCAACCCTCTCCCCCACCTTCCCTGTTCCCTGGAGAACCCCAGGATCCTCTTCCCTCTGTCTTTTTCTCTCCCCAGCTTAGATTTAGGGGGTTATAGAGTTTTGACCTTTATGGTCTAACCTGAAGCTACCTGTTCTTCCCACCTGCAGGCCTGTGGCTAAATTTATGCTAGGACTTGGGCTAGCATTGCCTGGATTCAGACTTGGGTCCCACCATTTACAAGTACTGTACACTGAGTTCATCTGCTGATGGGCCTATTTTGACACCTGCGCTTCAAAGTACTGTACTAGATGGCCTGTAATCCCAGAACTCAGAGGTGGAAACAGTTGCTGTCATGGGCAGTTCGAAGCCAGCCTTAGCTACACACTGCCTTCAGGCCAGCCAGGGCTACATGCTGAGATCCTAGTTTTAAAAAAATACTGTACAAGGATTAAATGAATATGTGTACAGAGGAGTCAACGGATGATCACGTTAAAAACACTAAAGTCAGTAGCTGGCACAGAGCAGGGGCCCAGCGTTTTTGGTGTGATTGCTCTAGGATCCGGCTCATTTGGCTTCCTCTGCTTCGCCAGCCTTTTCTCACTTCCGCAACCAGGAGAACCAGAAGCATGTGAATCCTTCAATTTCACGGCTGAGAGTAGACGGCATCTGCTATCTCCGGGGCGTTCCGTGGGTCCAGCTTGTGGGGGTGCGAAAACAGCCCCAGACAGCCCCCCTCGCCCAGCTCGGCGCCCGGCGCTCGCCATGCCCAGGAAGGTCAGATGCGCGCTGCGCAATGGCTCAGCCTCCGAGGGCGCAGGGTGGTCCTGCCCGTTCTCGCCTCGAAGGGACCCCAGCGCCGGCTCGGAGCCAGACGAAGCCATTAGGCGGACAGTTAAACACAAACGAGCCTCGGGATACAGGCCCTAATTAAGTAAACACCGGCTGGAGGGCCGTGGAGCGCGCTCATTTCCGCCTCCTTCCCAGGCACTCGGCATTCCTGCGGGGCGAGCGAGCCAGCCAGCGAGGAGCGCAGAAATTGAAAGTCAGCTCTCCTGCCCGGATCATCTCCCCATCTCCCCGCTGCTCGCTCCGGCTTCCCTAGTCGGTCGTTCATCCATTCATTCATTTAACTGAATGAACCTCAGTCTTGGATTTCAGTGAAATTCGCTGACAGCCTGCTAAGTACTAAACACTGGGGAT
>PVHP010043954.1:0-14297 GCA_004024765.1 Zapus hudsonius
AGAGAGAGAGAGAGAGAGAGAGAGAGAGAGAGAGAGAGAGAGAGAGAGAGAGAGAGAGAGAGAGAGAGAGAGAGAGAGAACGAGAACCAGGGCCACCACCTTGTGGGTCTGGCTTATGTGGGTCCTGGGGAATTGAACCAGGGGCCTTAGGCACCGGAGGCAAGTGCCTTAACTGCTGAGCCATCTCTCCAGCCCAAGGCTATAATTTTTAAGAGATACATACTTTTAAAATATTATTTATATTTCTGATTCGTAAACTTGTTGTACCAAAAAATGCTCAAAGTTATTTTAATCACTGAAATTATAAAAAGCTTCAGTGATTTTTATATGCTCCATCTCAATTCCAAAATATGCAACTTCCATATGTTTAAATTATATTTCCATCTCATGTAGTTAGGCATTATTTTTAAGCTCCACTTTGATGCAATTCTAACTCTTTGTTAGCTCTAAAACTATTTACAAGTTCTTGCTGATGTCAAGAGTTTGCCTCAGTTAGACCTAGTCTAAGGTTACTTACAGCTCTAATTGATATCATGCATGCCTGCAAAGTAATGGTGGAATACACAACAAACAGCATTTGAATTGTCTGAATGAACTATGAGCATATCAATATACAGAAATATAAAGAAAATCTGAAGTGGACAAGGAAATACTGCCCATGTTCCCACTTAAATCAAAACACTTAATTTATTCCAAAGCATTGTATAGCAAATTACTCTGAATTGCAATACTCCCTCCTGAAGCTCAGAAGACTCTGGAGGTGGAATCTGGGGGAGCTGACACTGACTTCACAGGACCACTTCCAAGGTTATAGGAGCAGTAATAAATGGCTGAGGGGCAGACTATGACCAGTATCAATTCAGTGTGGAAATGAATTGAAATATTTCCTCCTGGATGAGTAGAGAGGATTATGAAACTCAGAAGGTCAACAAGTCTGGAAAAAGTTGAAAATCTCTCCCTAAAAGGGAAAACAATTGCTTGTGGAGGAGACTCTCAGACCTGCAAAGCTGCCTGCAGATCATGCAGTATGCTCCAGCAATTTAGTTTCTATGCTGGGGGAACTTTTTAGTGATTCACTTTTTTAGAACCACCTTTTATGCAACCTCTTACCCTGTTCTTTTAGTAACCCCAATAATGCAGCCATGCTTTCCTCTGTGCTTTTTGCCCTATCTGGGGTGAATGGTCACATGTTCTTGTTGCCCCAGGGAAAATAAGAATTCATGTGACTCTAATATATTTCAATATTTCAACAAATCCAGTATGTAAAGTTTTCCAAGCAAAGTGCTTAAGATTCACTGGTAGCAATGTTACACACTGTCTGAAAGACGCTGTAGTCAATAAGGTAGTACATACATCAAACCAAAAATTCAACTGTGATTAGATAATATCGTTATGAAGAGACCTCCAATTTCCTCTGCTCCTCAGTCCAAAAGCACTTTTTTTTGTTTTTTCAAGGTAGGGTCTTACTCTAGTCCAGGCTGACCTGGAATTCACTATGTAGTCTCAGTGTGGCTGTGGGACCCTGCTAAAAGGGGCATGGAGGATGTAGGGTTTTGCTGAGTCTGGCAGGCTTCTGGGACTGTCTCCTTCTGATAAGAAAGTTGAGGCAAAGTCTGAGAGCCCCTATATATCTTAGCAATCCTGAAAACTCCAGCCCCCAGGCAGGCCACAGCTGTCCCCGGAGATAAGCAAGCAGTTCAAAGCCTTAGTCCAGCTGCAATAACAAACCTAAACAATAAGGTTACATTTCCTCTGCTGACATCACAAATCTATACATATCCATGTATAGAGTCATGTAGCCCCCTCAATTTATCTATGCAAATTAGGTATCCAAAGAATACTGGCCCCTACCAATCAAACTCATGAGATGCTCACAAATCTTGCTTCCTATGCTTCTACCTCTGACTTTTCTCTATATAAGCAACTGCTCTCTATACAATAAAATGAGAATTGCCCACTGCCGCGTTCTCCTGAGAGTCCTCATCTCTCGCTCGGCTCATGGCTATTCTAAGCCTCTGCTCACCCAGCCCCTGTGGGTGACCAGGGAATTGATGCGCGCTGCAACTCCCTAACTAACCCACGGACCCAGAGGTGGACTTGAACTCACCGCAATCTGAGTGCTGGGATTAACGGTGTGTGCTACCACACCTGGCGAATAGCATTCTTTATGTTGTGTTTTCAGGGGCCTGCTGGCCAATCCCGCCCAGAGCTGGCTTCTTGCATAATATAATGACAGTTATTATAAATATTAAAAAAATATGACAGAGGAATACCATGTTGTATTAATTACTTATTATTTGTGGGACAAAATACCTAATGAAAAGCAGCTTAAGAATGAAAAGGGTTTATTTTCTGCTTACAGTTTCCAAGGGTAGACTCATTATGGAAAGAGAAGTATGGTAGGAGCAAAAAGGCAGAATCACTTCCTACTTCAGCAGGGAAGAAGGAGAGAGAGAGAGAATTCCTACTTTAGCAGGGAAGAAGGGGAGAGAGAGACAGAGAGAGACAGAGAGAGACAGAGAGAGACAGAGAAACAGAGAAACAGTATACAGGGCTGGACTATAAAATCTCAAGGCCCAACAGCAGTGATAAACTTTTTCCAACAAGGTTCCACTTCTCAAAGGTTCCCTAACCTTCCCAAACAGTGCTATTAAATGGGCATTAAGAATTCAAACACATGAGTCAATGAAGTATATTGCATTCCAACCATAAAAATGTATATTTTGGAAAACTGCACAAAGTCTTTTTGGAGGAAGTGATATTGATATTGAAATCTAAGGGATAAGTGAGTATTATATGAGGAGGAGAGAAGAGAATCCAAAGACAGGCTACATAAAGACTATGACACATTGACCAACCTGGAGGAGATTAAACAGAATAGGATCAATTTGCGTAGCTCTTTGTAACTGTCTATATGTACTAGCATGGGGCAACATAACTGGGGAGAGATCTGTGATGAAAATTGGCTAATTTTGACAAGGGTTGTTGTGTACAGTTCCTTGACTGTAGTTGTGCCTTTGTTCTTCTTCACTGGAGAGTTTGCCTTCTTCTCTTTTGTGCACTTGCTCCCACATCTGAAAAAATGTCTTTCACATACCCTAAAAGCAATCTTTTAGTCAATATTGCTAATCCATTCTCCTCCTCATTCCTATATTCCTGTCTAACTGTTTTCTGTTTAAACAAATACATTTATTAATGGCAACTAAGAGATGTCTCTTAGTAGCCCAAAATACACTGAAGCTTACCTCATCAACTATTTGCCAATACAAAGAATTTGGATAGCTTGTAGAAGTATAGAAACAAATTTCTATGGATGCATTCTTAACTACAAAATTTGACCTCTCCTATAAGCATTCATCCATATAGAAATTGAATGTACAGCATAAAATCTATAGATAATATTTTTGTATATAAATTTTGCAGATCTGTACTCATGTCTTAATGCTTGCATGGCATTTTACCCATTGGGCTTTTCCCCCAAACTGTGTTTTATTTATTTATTTTCCAAATGTTTATTTATTTGAGAGAGAAAGAGAAAGAGAGAGAGAGCTAGTGAAACAGTGAGTATGTATTGACAGAGCCCCCTGCCACTGCAGACAAACTCCATTCAAATGTGCCACTTTGTTTGACTTTACATGGGTACTGGGGAATCAAACCTGTGGTTTCAGGCTTTGCTAGCAAATAAAACTGTGGCTCAGAATAGTGACTTCAATTACCCAAGGGTTTACTGCCAATAATCAGCAGATCTAACAATCAAGGCAGATTCAATAGGCCGTGTGAATGATACAACAGCTATAATATCAGACTCCTCATAGAATATATCAGAAAATAAGCAACTATTGGACTTGTAGTTGTACAAGGGAGCCTCTGCAATGGAGAAGTCATGGTTGAAGAAACAATGGGGATGTATTGCTGTGGATGAGAGATGCCCCAGATCTAATAAACAATCAAAATTCCTTTCTGAATAAAGCCACCATTGTACCATTGAGAATAGTTATTGACAGTTATAATATTTATATCACCATCTTAGGGAAACCATTATTATTTTATGGTCACTACATTAGTTTTTGTTGCTACAATAACAGATTAAAATAGAATGCTAAAAAGAGCACATTTATTAGAGCTCTGTAGGTCAAAGTCAATTGCAGGTCTCAACAGATTAAAATAAAAGAGATAGAACTGGTAACGTAACTTAGTAGTAGACAACATGTTTAACATGCACAAAATGCTGGGAGTGATCACCAAGACCAGAAAAAAAAAGCCATGGCAAGGTTACATTACTTTCTGGAGGATTAAAGGGAAAATGTATTTCCTTCCTTAATCACATGTTACCCGAATTTAGTTTAACAAGTCTCCCTTTCCTGTTTGCTATCTCTAATACTCTAGAAGCTATTCTCTGGTCATTGTGCAGATTGACATTTCAGAATAGTTCTTTGAATTTATTTCTTGCTTTTTCTACTTGGAGAATCATGTGATTAAATTTGGCTTCCCCAGAATATTCTTCATATCTTGACATTCTTGGTATTAATGCTATCTTTGAAGTCCTTTTTATTGTGTCATACAATATAGTGACAGGTTTTGAGGATGATGCCATAGGCACCTTTAGAAGGTCATTATCCTATCCACCTCAGTGACTATATTGACAGATAATTGTCTTAACATTTTGATGAGCATGCCGATTGTTAGTGCTTTAATAAATTTTAAAATCGAACATTCATAGTTCAGCTAGTAGGATTACTTCAAGAAAGTACTACACCTACCACCTAATAAATCATTTTTCTTCTTTGAGTGTCACTCTGTGTATTATTTATTACAGGAACTCATTTTCCCACTGACTCTAGATAGCAATGATGATCAGGGCCTGATTTTATTTCTGATCAGACTTTGAAAGTAGCTTCTTTGAAGGCACTAAGGACCAATATTTTACATGTGGGGAATATTGAATTGGACTTCTTCCCATAATTTTATATCCCCAAATTTGTTAACTACTGCAAATATATTGGTTTGAGCTTTGGTAAAATAAAATTCAAAAAAGGGAATTAGAATAAAAATAAGTAATAAAAATAAGAAGGATATTTTAGAATGCATTATATTTGCTTTAAATGAGTAATATATGATTATATGATATAAAGCTAAGAAAATGAATTCTGTTGGACTGCCTACTTAATTATAGCACAGTGAAAGAAAAAAGATAGCTTAGATTTTTTTACTGAGATCTAAAACTTATGGTGATGAAGAGCAAGAGTCTAAATCATCTCTTAAGAAATACTCTGTTCTACAGCAATATCAAAATCACTTTTATGAGCATTATCCATATCTACTTTATACAAGAGAGAAGTGAAAACCTTTGTGGAATTTTTGCTGGAAAATTTCCATTAAATTTGATAGTAGTAGAAGGTTCCATGTCATTTCTCTCCATTTCCAAGTCCAAGTTTTAAAGTACTCCAAAAGTTTACTAAGGGCTGGAGAGATGGCTCAGCAGTTAAGGCACTTGCCTCCAGTGCCTAAGGCCCCTGGTTCAATTCTCCAGTACCCACATATGCAAATGTTTTCTATTTTTGTTCAAAGGTGAAGAGAAAAGATGACAAAATAGAGACCAAGGTACCAATCTTTAAGATAGCTGGGAATTACATGCCATGGCCATTCATTTAATTGCTTGTTTGTATCCTCTGATCCAAATCCTGAGCAAATGCACCTGAGGCATTGGAAGAACATGGCACTGCACTGCCCAGTCTTCAGCTGTAGAGTAGGTTGAAATTGTCTGTGTGTCTTCTGTAGGAAGAGACAAACTATGCTTTAAGAAAATTGTTTTTGCTTCAAACACAAGGTGAGAATTAAATTTTGCTAGGTTGACTAAAGGAAAGATAAATGTTCCCTAAAATAAATGAATGGTAAACAATTTTTCAACTTAATTGTGTATGTTTATATTTTATTTTAAATTATTTTACTGTATAATTATATATTACCCCTACCTGCAAGCCCCTGTTCACCACAATGTTTTTCCTCTGTGAATCTAGGTATTTAGACTCTACACCTTTACCAGACAAGCAATATTTTTTTCCATGCTCACTATTTTTCACTAAGCATAGTCTACTTTAGTTTACTCATGTTTTCATGAATGGCTGGATTTTTCTCTGGTTTTAGCCATAATATATATTATATAATATAGTAATACATAGGTATGTATTCACTTTCTATATCCATTCATCTGCTAATATACATGCAGGTAGCTTCCTTGTTTTTGTTATTGTGAATCATGATTTAATTAACTTTTTGAGATTCCAATACCATTTTCTTTGGATGTACATGAGATTGCTTTTTATCCATTTTCCCCCAGCACTTGGGTGTTTTCTCTTTTTAGAAAAAGCCATTATAATAAGTGAGTTGATAATTCATGGTAAATCTGATTTACAGTTCACTGGTGATTACTTAAGTTGAGCAAACTCTCACATACTTGTTAGTAATTCTTATTCTGTTATTGCAGTATTTATTCAAGTCCTTTTGAACACTTGCTTAAATTCAATTTTTTCCTGTTCCTGAATTGTATGTACTTGACTTATATTTTTATCATCCCTTTATCAGATCTATGGCTTGAAAATACTTTTTTCCATTTGGGAGAGTCTCTTCATTATGTATATTGTATCATTGCTGTGCAGAAGATTCATAGTTTCATTTAGCCTCATTTATTTATTTCTTGCATGTTAAATTACTTTTTAAAATAAAAATACTTTAATTATGCTGATTACTTAAAACTCTCATGTCTTGTGCTTGGCCACATATACAACTGTTAGACTGATCATGGAATAAAACAACCGTGGCAAAGGTACTTGTTGCTTATTTTGTTTTTTTTTTAAGATTCTTTTTTTAATATTTTATTTTTCATTTTCAAGCAGATAGATACAGAGAGAGAGAGAGAGAGAGAGAGAGAGAGAGAGAGAGAGAGCACACCAGGGTCACCACCTTTCAGGCCTAGCTTATGTGGGTACTGGGGAATTGAACCCAGGGCCTTAGGTACTGGAGGCAAGTGCCTTAACCGCTTAGCCATCTCTCCAGCCCTTGTTGCTTATTTCGTATGACTCCCTATTAACTAGAGTATGTGCTATTTATCACTCAACACCTTTTAAAATTAAAAATATTTCTTCAAAATATATTTTTGGGAGAATTTGTGTCATTTTTCACTTATTTGTTTTGCATAATAAAACATATTCTAGCTATCTATCTTTTCTTAAATTGTATCATTGATTATGACTCTCTTTTGCAACTTTCCAAGTGTACTAAAAAAAGATGCAAAAAATATTTTAAAGTTAAAATATTAACTTAGAGGCAAATGCATGTAATTTCATGAATTTTAACCACGACTTCCAAGATTAGTCCAATTTCTGGACACACACACACACATCATATCTATATCTATATCTATATCTATATCTATATCTATATCTATATCTATATCTATATCTATATCTATATCTATATCTATATCTATATCTATCAATATATACATATATAGTATGTATATGTATATAAACACATATACACACAAGGGGATTCATGATTTCTAAATTAATTGAAAAAATATTCTACTTCAGACAATTCTTGCTAATTAATAGCCTATTTGGAGACAGTTATATTCAAAAAATGTGCTTTAAGGTGGCATGCAAGTTGCTTTAGAAACAAAGAGTATGAATGTGTATGAATATGTAATTATTAAACCTGAAATAACATTTTGAGTAGTATCTAATACATTAAATTAACTTTCCTTAGAAAAATACTTAACCATTCAAGACAGCATCAAAAAACCTGGAGGATATTATGCTAAGTGAAAATAATCAGGCAACAAATGGCAAAGGCTGCATTATCTCATTAATTTGTTGAATCTTTAAAAAGAGGAGAATATCAGTAGAATTGTGATTATCAGGAAGTGCTGGTGATGAAATAAGATTATCATTGGTAAAATGGTAGAGAATTTTAGATATCAAACCCATACATGAATAGCAAATGAAAAAGAAAACAAAAAGAAATTTATTGATTAAAGCCTATGTGTAATTTTTTAACTATAGCATCAATAATTTTAAAAAGTTTAAGAAATTAGGTCAGTATTGATCAGTATATGATTTGGTGGCATTGCACTTCTCAGTGTACACTGTGCCTAGGAAATAACTGGCAACTCCTGCCTCAGTATGACCAAAGGACACTTTTGAATCCAATGTTGCAAGGTATAAGATATATGATTAACTCATCTTTCTATGAAAAATTCACTTTTGTTATTAGTGGACAATGAGTTCACAAATTGTGATAGTGTGTTTATCTTCTTGACAGGATCTAGAATAACCTGTGAGGGATCATGTAGATTAGATTAGCCTCTGGGCATGTCTGTGAGGATTATCATGATTAGATTTATTAAGGTAGAAATATTCATCTTAACTATGGGGAACCATCATTCCATGGGCTGGGATTCTAGATGGTATAAAAATGAGAAAGCTGGCTGAGCAGCAGCATCCATTGCTCTATGCTTTTGCTTCCCAACTTTGGACCAGCTGCCTCAAGCTGCTTCCACCAAACCTCCCTCACAATGATGGTTTGTAACCCGGACGTGTAAATTGAAATAAACTCTTCCTCCCATAAACTGACTTCCTTCCTCCTTAAACTGACTTTTGTCAAGTATTTTTCACAGCAGTGAGAAATTGACTGATACACAAATTACATTCTGTGTTTTTCAATACCCTTTCTCAACGTTGTGGTAGAGTTAGGGATGAGAAGTCCATATTTCCTTTCAAACGGGAATTTTTGGTCCACACTAGAGATTCATTTCCTAGAGTGCTGATACACAATGACTCAAGATTGCAGCAGGTGCTTAAAGTGACCCATCCCTTATTAGTTAGTTTTCTGTAGAAGCCAGCTGAAACTCTTCTGGAGGGTCCTACTATTCAGCTTGACTTCCCTCCCAATCCTGATATTTCCCTATTTCTTCCACAGGTATATCCAAGATTAGTCCCTGCCTGATCTAAATTTGGCCCAGAATTTATTTCTCAATGAACCCAATCAACAAATACCATTTTGTTCTGAAGAATCAATTTATTTATTTTTAAAATTTCTAAAGATTGCTATTAGGAATTATAATCTGGTTGCTTTAGGTTTCTCTTTGAATTCTCTTATCATGCCACAAGGTAGAGAATAAGACATTTCTTTTCATTGTATCAGCAAGATAAGCGGAGAAAGCAGGGATGGAAGAAAAATGTTAAAGAAAATAGAGCATCAATGTTTAACACTGCATTTCTGATGAAAAATGCTTTTTACATCCACTGTCAACATTTTTCAAAAATACAAGATAATATTAACTATAGTTTCCTTGAGATCTTGAAATTATGTGTTCTGAAATTTGATAAGTATCTCCCAAGTTTTCACCTCCAATACACCCTGTGATCACCAATATTTTGCTCACAACTTAAATTGTATCAATTTTGTTAGATTCTATGTATCAGTTAGAACATGTGTTATTTATCCTTCTATTCCTGGATTATTTTACTTGACATAATATTTTCTAATTTTATCTATGATATCAAAATTCACAAGAGTTCATTCTGTTTTCACATGTGAATTCTGTTTAATTACATATAAATATAAATAAAGAAAATACATGTATACACATATATGCATATATATCATAATTTCTGTATACATTCATCATGTGTGGGTATCTATAAGGTAATGATATATTAATTATACAAAACACATTCCATAACATATGTGTCTTCCATACGAAAGGTCATCATGCACATGTTAAATACATATAATTTTATCTTACCTTGTAATAATGAAAAAGCAATAAATATTAAAGGAATATATCCTACCACCTTCCATATTTGTAATGTGGGTAAAGTTGAGTTATAAAATTAACAATTAAGGTTTTCACACATTTCAAATTATATATTGAGATTTTAACCTACTTACTATATATGCTAAATCAACTTATAACCTTTCTTATTTTTACTACATGTATATTTGATGTTTTAATTTCTTTAACAAGTAAATTGAGTGAAAATTTTATGTTCTTTACATTAATTTACAGTAAATAATTATTGATCTACATCTTATATTTTAATTTATTTCCAAAGAACAAGTGTTTCTTAAATTAGCAGTTTACTTAATCAATTTATTAACAAATGATCACTGATAATCTTCTGTGTTATTATTACCTTAGAAAGGAAAAAGTATCACATCTTATTATGTATCCATTTTATTTTATTAAAATCATCTCTAATTGCTCCAATCCTCTTCCTTCCACTTTACAACAATTATTTTAAATGAATTGAGCTTCTGTGACCTCTATTCCTCTGAGTCGTTTCCCCAAAATGATCCTCAGGGAACATCTGATGAATATATTTAATGACTTCTTTCACAACAAATGAGAATTCCTTAGATGCTTGCACACCTGCCTGCGATTTAAACACACCCGCGCACAAACCCATATGTATATAGCCACACTAATACAAGAACAGATGTTCTCTTTCTTCGGAAAAAAAAAAACTCAATGAATTTAATATTATTTGGAATGAAATAGTATTAAAATTCCTGGTAAGTTCTAGTCAGCTTTTCAAACTCATCATGATCTATCAAATCCTTTAAAACTGTGGGGTTCTTATATACAGACCACATATATTGTATACCTTGGATATAAGCCATATTATATTCAGCCATTCAGAGCAGAGTAACATTGTTATCTTATGCATTCTTTTTTGGTGCTTCTAAAATCAGGTAAAGTAATTCTAGCTTAAAAATTTTTGTATTTATTTGCAAGGAGAGACAGACAGAAAGATAGATAGATAGATAGATAGATAGATAGATAGATAGATAGATAGATAGATAGATAGAGAAAGAGAGAGAGAAAGAGAAAGAGAAAGAATTGACACACCAGTGCCTCCTGCCATTGCAAATAAACTTCAGATGCATGTGCCACCCAGTACTTTTGCCTTTATGTGGACCCCAAGTTTAACAAAATTTTAATTTTCTTAGTTATTAGCATAATACTGTACAACAGATCTAGAACTTTTTAAAATTTCTCTTTAATGAGTATTCTATCAAGCAAGTCTATTTGTTTTGTCACCACCTTATTTGAAATGTTTATTTAAATAAAAGCAATAAATCATGGAATTAGTGACATATATTTGAAAAAGACATTGAAAAAATATCTGGTTTCATAACTCACTGAAGTCTATATTTTGTTACCCTCTTAATGAAGTGGGCAGCATGTCATTCTCATAATTGGAAATCTATATTTTAGTATAAGTCATTATAAAACTGAAAAGATTATTTGTATATACATAGTATGCAGAATTTATATGTGAATTTTGTATTAATTGTTGACTTCAATTTATTTCATCATTATGATCATATATATATATATATATATCAGCATATAATTCATATATTTTTATTTAGAAGATTATATATTATTATTTTTATTTTTATTAATATTATATATTTTACTTATATTCAGGTACATATAGAATAATGGGTTTCATTATCATATTTTCACATATACCTGTCCTTTTACCCTCTCCTAATTCATACCTGTCCTTCACCTCCCTTTTAAAAAGGTCGCCTTTTTCAATCCAAGGAGTCTTCCCTTCTGTTTTCATATCATAAACATTTCACTACCCTTTATTATTCTCTCTTTCCCATTCCTTTTTCTCTCTGCCTTTCCTGTCATATACAAACTTTTATTTTCATTTATAACCTAGCAATAATCATGTACATTTTCTTCTCTGATCTTCACCTTTCAGTTGTGTGCATTGCAAGAAACTTGGGGAAAGCTAATATTGCTCAGTGGTAAAATGCATGCTTAACATGTGTGAGGCAGTAGGCATAATCTACAGTACAACAAAATCAAAATACTCAGTTATATAGACCAAAATGTAATTGACAATATCACAATGAATTATATTAACATAGAGGAAATGGAGCATTGTGGCCCAATTGTCTGATTTAGTTTCCATCCTCAATATTTCTACAGATATAGCAAAAGCCAAATGATAAATTGATGATGTTTGTCTCACAGTTATTCTATGCATAGCAGATTGACTTAAGTTTAATGAGCATCCTGGCATGTGATATTGTTGCATATGGTGGCATATTGGTGGGCTTATGAGTACTATAACCAACTTTTCCTTGCCAGTGTTTAGCACAACTTCCTGCCTCTGTTTTCAGTACTGTGGTGGAAGTCATGTCCACCCTCTGCTCATGTCATTGTTTCCCCTGCCATCATGGAGCTTCCCCTGAGTCTGTAGGCCAAAATAAACCCTTTCCTCCACAAGCTGCTTTTGGTCAGGTTCTTTGTGCCAATAACAATAAAGCTGACTATAACAGTTAAGTTGTTACTGAAGAGTGGGTTTGTGGGGTTGTTACTACTAGAACACTGATTATGTGGTTTTGGCCTTTTGGAACTGATTTGCTTGAGGAATGCAGAAGGATTTGAAATCTTGGCCTGAGAGATGCCTTGCAGTGCTTTCAGTACAGATTCATGGACCATTCTGGTCAGAGTTGAAAGACCTGAATGCACTGAGAACTATGGACTGTGAGGTTTGGCCTATGAGGGTGAGAAAGAACTTTGTAGGAACTGGACTAGAAGCAGTTTGCATGAAAGGCTTGTTGTGTTCTTACTGCCTGTGTCCTTAAGAACTTATGCAGGGCTGTTTTGCATAGAAATGGAATTGTGTTAGAAATGCAATGAATAAGGCATTTAAGGAAATAAAATCTAAAATCTTAGGGGAGAAACTGCTGCCCATTCAGCTGCAACTGTTTTTTGTTTGTTACATTATTTAGTGGGCAAACCATGCGTTGTTATCCCGAATTCCCCAATTCCCCCCCTCCCCATCCCTGATCAGTTGTATATCCTCCTCCGTGGGCTGTCTGTATTAGTCCTTGTGGCAAGGGATCCTGTATATCTTAGTACTCATACCAGTCTTCCTGGCCCAAGTGTGTTGTTACTGATGGGTGCCATGCCTCCGGACAGTCTCCCCCACCACGGCTCTCACAATCTTTCCGCCCCCCTCTTCCACTCAGTTCCCTGAGTCGTGGTGGTGGTGGGTGAGTAATAAGGCTAATGTTACGAGCTTAGGGGTCCTTGTGTCAAAAATCCATGGTTTCTGTCTCAATGGCCTATCCTGTGATGATTGAATGACTGTGGTTATAGGTCCCTTGTTCATCTGTCATTGTCTGCTGGGTTCCCTATGGATACTCCCTGATATGACTGTGGTGGCTACTCTCTTGTCAGGATCTCATCCATCGGCCTACGGTTGGTTGGTAGGGTTGTATCCTGAAAAACACAAACACATTTGGCTTATCCTGAGTTGTTTGAATGGCTGTGGCTATGGGTCCCTTGTTCATCCCGTCCTTCTCTGCAGGGTTCCATATGGATCCTCCACAATATGATTATGGTGGCTCATCTGTTGCCATGATCTCATCTATTGGCTTGCTGTCAGGTGGTAGGGTTATATGGGCCACGGCTCACTCGGTATATCCTGAAAAATACAAATACAATCTCCATTGAAGAGTTAGAACAGTATAGGTTAACAAATATACACCATTCTGGATTACGTAGTTTCTATTTTTAGTAGCCTCCCTGTCAGACGTTCGCATAGTGCATCTTTTCTTGGGAGCCCAAGAGTATGGGATCCAGTGCATATTGCCCTAAATCCCCATTTCCAATCAAAGGTTCCCCCTCACTGAGTGGAATATTTGGCCAAATTTAATGGCTGTTGATTGACTCCCCCTGGCCCAAGTTCCTTCATTGCGCAATTGCTCCTTTCTTGGTTTGCTGTTCTCTCCCAGTAGGAACTGTATCCAGCCTATTCATAGCCGCAGAATATGTTCCATGCCAATGGTCTCTTTACTCCAGTTATCGCCAATCATCTTCCCCTGGCAGCTTGTGCATTGCCCTTCAGCCCTTCACTAACTGCCATCTGGGGGTTGGTTACCATTCCAGAGCTCCCTGGGATTCTCGATGAAGATCGATGGCATTCTGCGGTTTCTTCAGCAACAGGGTTTCGTCTCAGGCCTGGGGAGGGTGTTCAAGAGCCTTGACAGAATTCTGTCTTGTTTTTTGGAACCTCATGGATCACTTTGGTCAACAGCTCAGTGAGGGAAGGGACCGGTGACTGGAACCCGGGGCTTTCAGACTGCTTAATTATTCACCGATTTAAACATTCTCCCCTGCTACTCATGACCCCTCTTGCCAGTTGACACCCACTATTTACTCTTTAGGTTGCAGTATGCTTGTGAGGATTTTATGTTTTTGA
>PVHP010043955.1:0-14301 GCA_004024765.1 Zapus hudsonius
AGACTGGACAGACATGGTGACCCAGAAGAGAGTCTGAAAGCCTCCAGGCGGTCCCACTTCTCCACGGCCACCTGATTTATGGCGGTCCAGGTCCACTCGGGACTGAGGAGACTGTTTAATGAATGCAACCGAGACAATTCACTATTCATGTGGAAAAAATGAAATTGAATTTCTGCCTCCTATCATAAATAAAAGTCACTTGTGGAAGACAGTGTGGGAGATTATCTTTGTGTCCTCACCGTGGCGGGAGGCTTGCTTAAACAAGACACAAAGAGTGTGGACCGTAAAATACAAGATTGATAAATTTCACTGTGCTGATACGGAAACGTCACTTGCCAAAAACTAACATAAGGAGGCTGGAAAAGCACGTCGTGGAGCAGGATATATTTTTCACACGTAGACCAGCAGCGGAGATAAACCATCAGAATAAATACACCCCCTCCCCAAGCAATAGGAAACATCTGTGAGGCTGGGCATGGTGGCACAGCCTTTAATCCCAGCACTCGGGAGGCAGAGGCAGGAGGATTGCCATGAGTTCAAGGCCACCCTGAGACTACAGAGTGAATTCCAGGTCAGCCTGGGCTAGAGCGAGACCCTACCTTGAAAAACCAAAAAAAAGAGAATAAAATAAAATAAAATAAAGCCCATCCAAAACACGTGGATGAGGGTCTGACGATGTGGCCCAGTGGGGAGGGTGCCGGCCAAGCCTGCATGCTCCAACCCTGGTGTGGTGGTGCATGTCTGTGACCTCAGCTCTTGGGGAGTGGTCACAGGAGGGTCAGGAGTTCAAGGGTCATCTTTGGCTACACAGCCAGTTCAAGGCCAGCCTGGGTCATATGGGACCCTGTCTCAAATAAACAGAAAATAAATAAAGAAAATAATAAAAGAAAAGAAGGCGAAACCATGGATGATATATTGGAACAAGCATGTGATGATAAGAGACATCTGTGATGGAATCTTCATTGTGAGCTGATTGGAATGGGAGCTGGGTGAGGTGCACCTCTGGGTGTGTCTGGGGGAGTAGCAGAGGGGAAGACCCCAGGTGAATGTCGACAGCACCCTGGGAAGGGAAATCAAAGAGAAGAAGGGGGAAGCCTGCTCCACACAGGTGCATTTGCTTTTCTGTTTCCGTGACACGAACAGCTCTCCTCCACTGTGTGCTGTGCAAGCGGACTGACCGAACCCTCTGAAACTGTGAGCCCAAAACACTTTCCTCCCCTAAGTTGTTTTTGTCGGGTGTTTGGTTCACAGTGATGGAATAAACAAACAGAAAATAAATAAATAAAATGATCAAAAAAAGCAGGGATGATAGACTGGACAAGAACGTGACCAGGAGACATCTGTCATGGACTCCTGTCAGCTGGCTGGGCTGGGGGAGGCCCGAGAGCCAGTGGTGCAGTTCTGCCTCACATGGGCGTGCCTTCATGAGCATGTGTGACCTGTGAGAGCAAAGTCGGTCTCCTTGTGTCGAGTTCCACTTGCCATTTTGGCACCAGGCTGGCAAAACTCGGAGAGTCTGTGGTTATGTGTGGTTATGTGTTGATGATGATGCAAACTGGCCCCCACAGGTTTGTTCTCTCTCTCTCTTAATTTTTATTTAGTTAGCTGCATGTGTGTGTAGGCAGACAGGGTCTCTTGCTGCTGCAAACAAATCCCTGTTCAGCTTTACACAGTTGAGCCTGCAGGCTTTGCAAGCAAGCACGCACTTTAACCCTGAGCCATCACACACATGTGTCTGTGCATGTATGTGGGGCATGTGCACGAGGGCACGCGTGCGCGGAGGCCAGAGGACAACCTCAGCTGGGGTTCATGTCACTGGAGACAAGGATTTGCATCCTTTAGGTTAGACTTGCAGGCCACTGAGCCCAGGCTCCTCCTGTGTGCCTCCCCAATGCCAGGGTGAAGAGGGGGTGTCACACACCTGGTCCTTTAAGGTGGGTTTTGGACAAGGAATTCCAGCTCTCGTGCTGATGAGGAAGGCACTTTGCTGATTAAGCCATCTCCTCAGTCCACCCCCCCAATCTTTCAGACTCTCACCCATCTCTCTCACAGTTACTTGATATGAAAATAAAAAGAGCTGTCACCAGGAAGTGACCTTGAATCACCATCTTCAGAACTCTGAGCTTTCCTCGTGTGTATGTCACCCCATCTGTGATCTCTTGACAAGGGCTAATGGCAGATTAACTCACCATACAAATAATCAGTGACTTCAAAACAGTATCAGATCAGTCTGATCGCCCGGGCTTGTCATGACAGCTCCTCAGGAGGCTGAGGCCTGGCTCAGTGGTAGAGCTCCTGCCTAGAATCCCCAGTGAGGGGCTGGGTGTGTGGTTCAGTGGTAGAGCTCCTGCCTAGAATCCCCAGTGAGGGGCTGGAGTGTGGCTCAGCGGTAGAGCTCCTGCCTAGAAGCCCCAGTGAGGGGCTGGGGTGGGGCTCAGTGGTAGAGCAGGCTGTAAGTCTTTGGTTCAATACTAAATGCCACAAAAGAGAAGTGAAAGAGGGGGAGGAAGAGATGGAGAGAGAGAGAGAGAGGGAGAGAGAGAGAGAGAGAGAGAGAGAGAGAGAGAGAGAGAGAGAGAGAGAGAGAGAGAGAGAGGAGAGAAATTTTAAAAATCCCAGAATATCAGAGGTTTGGAGCTTCAGGAGGACTTTTGTAGTGGGGACATGGCATGGATTTTGCTAGAATGGGCAATTCTGTAGGCATCTGAGGATGAGTTGCCTGAATCCCCCCGTGGAGACAGTGTCTACAGGTGTCCTCAGGTGTCTACAGGTGTGGGGCCCACGGGTCTGCTGTTTGTTCACTGCTGCCTGTCTCCCTTCTTCGATGACTGCAAGCTCCCAGACCCGGGAGGAAAAGAACCCTTCCTACAAGCCACAGGGGAGGCTCTGGTGGCCGACTGGGGGCCACATCCCTGCCCTGGGCACACCACAGGGAGTCTGCCTCTTCCACATGGGTGACTCTCCTCCACAGTAGCAATGCTGATCTCGCTCTATAGCAACCCAAACCCTGAACACATGACTGACAGGCCACATGGTCAACAGGCTCACAGAGGAGCCAAGGTGCTCTCAGCCGCCCCTGGGGCTAGTCACTGTCTTCTGATGGTCAGGGTGGGTGCAATCAGGTGACTAGGCCCTGTCCAATGTGTGCGAGGACAGTGTCCCCTGCACTGCGGACATGCCTGGCTTACTTGGCACTCCGTTTCTCTTCCATGTGCATGTGTGTGCCTGTTTACATGTGTGTGCCTGTTTGCATATGTGTATACCTGTTCATGTGTGTGAGCACCTGTCTGCGTATGTGTGTGCCTGTCTGCATGCGTGTGTCTGTTTGCATATGTGTGTGCGTGTTCATGTGTGTGTGCCTGTTTGCATGTGTGTACCTGTTCCCATGCGTGTGCCCGTTTACATGTGTGTGTGCCTGTATGAGTGTGCATCTGCTCATGTGTGTGCATGCCTGTTCGCATGCGTGTGTGCCTGTTCACATGTGTGTACATCTGCTTGTATGCATGTATACCTGTTCATGTGTGTGCATGCCTGTTTACGTGTGTGCCTGTTCCCATGCGTGTGTGCCTGTTTCCATGTGTGGGCACAGGTGTGTTTGGAGGCCAGAGGTTGATGTCTGGTGTTTTCCTCAATGACTCTCCACCTTCCTCATCAACTTTTTTGCTTTTGTCTGTTTTTCGAGGCAGGGTCTCTGTAGCCCAGGCTGACCTGGAACTCACTCTGTCGTCCCAGGCTGGTCTCGAACTCACAGCGATCCTCCTGCCTCTGTCTCCCCAGTGCTGGAACTCCACTTTCTGAGACAGGGTCTTGCACTGAACTTGTTGCTGACCAGTTCTGCTGGTCCAGCTGGATGGGAAGCCCCTCCTGCCTCTGCCCCTGCGTCCCCAGGGCTGGGAGGGCAAGCGGGCATCACCGCGAGCTCACACACAGCCAGCACTTCCCCCTCGGAGCCTCTCCCAGCCAAGCATTCATAATAAAATTTCTACTTCGCTGTTTAATCTCTACCTGTCTGACCGAGCAGCTTGCACTGCAGCCTATGGATCGGGCTGAGCCTCAGTTTCTCCCCGGCACTCGGCACCGGGAAGACACCCTGGGCTGTTGTGCAGGAGTCAGCAGCAGAGCCAGGAGCCCGAGCACTGGCTGTGTCCAGCCGGCGACTTCCAGCAGCTCTGCTCATAATCGCTGAAAAATAATCTTCATAAAAGGCAAACAAACGATGTAATTTCTGGGCAAAGGGGGATCAGATTAACGAGGCTCGCAGAGGCAGCCCTGCGGCCGCGGAACCCGCGCTTCTCAGGAGCTGTAACGACAGAGAAAGATCCTGGAGCCATAATCTAGTGAAACACAAGTCATTCAAAGCAGCGCATAGCATTAGCCCAGAGCCTAGGGAAAACATTGCTGGAGTCCTTCCGAACACATGCGCCTATAGATCATCCCAGGGCTAACCAAACGTGCCTGCGCACGTATTAGGAGCTGGACTGCGTGGACAGATTTCTCCTATCCTGTATTTTGAACATCTATGTCTACCTGTCCTGACACACTCAGTTCAAGGACTTAATTGGCACTCTTGAGTCACCCTTGGGTGGTCAGGCTGGGTGGCTGTCCCGCAGAGAAGGCCGCTGTGTGGGCACAGCCTTGCGTGCTGGTGGAGCACTGCTGGAGGAGGGGCACTGGGCGTCTTGGGAGTGCCAGCCAGCCCTGCTTGCCACTCCTCTAGCTCCCTCCCCCTCCTCCCTCCCTGTCCTATGGAGATGGGACACCCGGCTGCCCCCTCGGCCATGCTTTCCCCACCATGATGAAAGAAACCTCCTCTCTAACGGGAAGAAGAAACAAACCTTTCCTCCCACAGGCTCTGGACATTGTGTCCCAACCACAAGGTGACTGCTGTACATGGCTTCCCAGTCTTTGTTTTTTTGGGGGGGGAAGGAGGAGGGGAGGAGGGGGAGGAGGAGGAAGAGGAGGAGGCAGGCTCGCTCTAGCCAGGCTGGCCTGGTACTCACTCAAGCCCAGCTGGTTTCGAACTCAGAGATCCTCCTACCTCTGCCTCCTGAGCACTGGATTAGAGGCGTGCCCACCACGCCTGGCTTCATGTCTCTGAACACTAGATATGGTCTGTGTATGTCTGTATGTATTTGTGTCTAGGGGGCAGCATGGTAGCCTGTAATCCCAGAGGCTGAGACAGGAGAATGGTGAGTTTGGGGCTAACCTGGGCTATAGAGACCCTGTCTCAGCATATGAATAAACTAAAGCGAGAATTCAAGATCTATTGTATCTATAATCATGTTCATAGTTCTGTGTAATCAGGTGGATATGTTGTACACACAACTATATAGTTCTATTCATGTTTTTATAATAAGTACACATGCACGCCCGCCAGTGCACGAGCATGTCAGGTTAAGTGTGCATGTACACACACACACACACACACACACACACACACACACACACACACACACACACACACACACACACACCCAGAAACCCAGGTCTCTAAAGCGTTCAGAAATGATCTCGGAGGAGAGGAGCGCAAGCTGTGCTTTGAATGGGGATGCGGCTCTGTTGTGCAGTGCTGGCCCTGGGTTCCAGTCCCAGCACTCCGGAGGTGGAGGCAGAAGAATCCGACGTTCAAGGTCATCCTCAGCTACATAGTGCGTTTGAAGCCAGCCTGGGCTATATGAGATCTTGTCTCAATGTAGAAATCCTTTAGACTTCTCTGAGTTTTCCTGAGACCGGGTGTGAGTGTTCTAAGCACGTCCCAGGAGCCGAGGAGCCATGCAGAGACTCTGAAGGTCAGGAGGAAGCGTGTGTGGCTCTCAGGGAGAGGCGAGTGTCTCCTGCTCCCCGCCCTAGGCTACAGGGAGCCCCTGGGTCTCTGGCCAGCTCACAAGGGGTTAAGAGGCCCCAATGATGTAAATTAGGTTTAATTAATCCTTTTCATCAGCTGCAAATATACCTTCTGAACCCTATTAAAAACATGAATATGCAAATGTAGACCTTTTTAATTCTCGCTTTTCAAGGGCTTGGTGTTGGGGTTTGATTAGTGAATTCTGTTAACAGCTTGTAAACCTGGTGCAAAATTGAATTTCCATTTTAAGTTTATTTAAAAAAAAAAAGAGGAGGAAGGCTGGTGGTTGGGCTAACTGTGGGGTTCCACCGGAGGCTCCGAGCTAACTCAAGGTGCTGCTGACACCCATTACCCTGTTTTTCAGAAGTGGAGACTGAGGCTCAGGAGGGAAGCATCTTGCCTAAAACCAGCTGGCAGACAGGGGCCGAGCTGAGGAGAGTTTTAGATGTATTGGGCTACATTGAACATATTTATTAGAAAGAAATTGGATGATTATAGGTACCGGCCACACACCTAGCCATTTTCATGGTTCCGGAGATTGAACTCAGGTCCTGTGGCTCACAGGGCAGGCATTGACCATGGAGCCATCTCCCAGCTCCATTTCTGCCTTTGCTATGGAGCTCAGGCTGGCCTCATACACGTGATCCTCCTGCCTCAGTCTCTCGGGTGCGTGTCACCATGGTGATAGACGCATGCCGTCCTTGCATGGGGCCACGCTAAGCTTCTCTGTGTCTGTCTGCTTCTAGTACGTCTGCTGCCAAAGCGAGCTCTAACCCTGTAGCCCAAGCCTTGAACGCGTCACCCCGTCTTGTACTTGTGTGGGTCGTGATGGTTGGCTACTTTCTTTGTCTTCCTCATCTCGTTGCCGCCACCTGACACCCGACACAAGCAACATAGGAAAGAAGGGCTGTGTGGCTGCAGGGTGTGTCTGTCACCGTGGGGAGGGCGTGGTGGCAGCTGGTCACATTGCATCAACCATCAGGAAACCGACAAAGATGAGGCCTTTCTTGTGGCCCAGGGCCCAGCCTGCCGAAGGAACACTGCTGGCCTCGGTGACAGTGGGTCTTCCAAACTCCACGGACCCGATCAAATCAATCCCTCAGCGACCATGCGCACACCGCGCGGCGAGAGGTGATTGGAGGTCCTGTCAAGCACTCGCCAATGTCCTACCTTCTAATGTGCTCGCTAAGCACTTCAATGCCTACGTCAGGAGCATGGCATTTCCAGCGGATGGCACCACTTCGTGTGTGGGAAGACCAACCGATTAAATCTACACACAGAATGTGCCTCTGAGACATTATGCACTGCACAGAATGCCAGACAGTGAGACGCGCCATGAGAGCAACCCAGGCTGCTGTGGCAGGAGGCCGAATCTACGTATGGGGCTCATCCTCAGTCTTGGAGTTGGAATTCAAGGTCAGGGCCTCTCCTAAAGCTGCCCTCTTGGGCAAGGTCCTTGGGGGGCCATCCCTCTGTATGTCTGTCCTGATTATTATGTGTAGTATGTATGTATCCACGCTGGTGTTTGGGAACAGGGGTGTGTGGCTGTATATGCACATGTGTGCACGCACATGCGTGTGGAGTCAGAGGTCTTCCTCGCTCCCCACCTTATTTATCGAGACAGGGTGTCTTCTTGGCCTGGAGCGCAGTAGACTTGGGCGTCTAGCTGGCCAGCAAGCCCCAGGGTTGATAGGCCCACATGGGTGCTGGAGAACCAAACTCAGGTCCACATGCTTGTGTGGCAAACACTCAACCAATGGAACCATGTCTTCAGAGTTGATCACCTGTTTTTAGAAGAACCCCAGTCGGATTGGATTTAGGCAACCCAATGACCTGTCAGCCCAGCTCCATTCTGGGATGTCCTTTCCTGGAAAGGTGCCAGGGACAGCACAGGCGTGCAAGGACAGATCCACATGGAGGCCAGGGGACAGCACAGGGTGTGCAAAGACAGTACCATGCGGAGGCCAGGGGACAGTACAGGGTGTGCAAGGAGGGATTCACTCGGATCTTCAAGGTGCTCACAGGGGCACTGATTGGAACCTGGAATTAGGTTCTTAGCACTTAAAAGTGGTGACAAGAGGGCTGGAGAGATGGCTTCGTGGTTAAGGTGCTTGCCTACAAAGTCCAAGGACCCAGGCTTGATTCTCCTGTACCCACATAAAACCAGATGCACAAAGTGGCACATACATCTGGAGTTCGTTTGCAGTGGCTAGATGTCCTGGCGTGCCCATTCTCTCTCCCTCTACTCTCTCTCTTCTTTCTTCTCTCTCTCTTCTTGTAAATAGTAACGGGTGACAGGAATAGCTCCAAGGCACAGACATCTGCCTAGGGACCCGGAGCTCCTGAGTACTGTGGTTTCAGAAGCCGTGGAGTTTTGTGTACAACAAACACTGAAACACATCCCGCATTCGTGGCACATTTCCAAGATTGTTCTGTGAGAGAAACCGAGTTAGAACAAAACACAACTCACTTAAACACCGCCCCTCTCCCGCCACACACACACTCAGGTGTGCAAACCTGCTGCCCACGGGTGGGCAGGCAGAAAGGCCGGGCTGGGCCAAGGAGGAGTTTGTCTTTCTGCGGTATTGTCGGAGGGTCATTTGTTTTGTCTGAGTGGCAAGAATTCACTGGAATCTTGCAGTTAAAGACGAGACAGCAAGCATGGCGTACACCTGGCCTGGACTTGGGCGAATGCCTCCCCTTCTCCGGGCTGTAATCTCTTCTCAAGGTACACACGTCCACCTCCATGGACTCACGTGCTTGCCACACATGTGGGTGTGCACTGCAGTCACGAGGTGCACACTTGCCCTGCACACGTGTACAAGCTGTATGTCTAAGTTACGGCACACCATGTATACATGTGTGCTCTATCCCAATGAGCTCGGAGCCATCCCAGACAGTCTCAGGACCAAGGCCCAGCCACACTTAGCCCGGGGGACTGGTGACACTGATGCGGGAGGGAAAATGACCTGTTTAACTCAGACTGATGGGTCCTACTGGCAGC
Organism: Zapus hudsonius; assembly: GCA_004024765.1. Classification (NCBI taxonomy): domain Eukaryota; kingdom Metazoa; phylum Chordata; class Mammalia; order Rodentia; family Dipodidae; genus Zapus; species Zapus hudsonius. The sequence goes on from PVHP010043955.1 coordinate 8,850, forward strand.
TGGGGTAGCAGGATCCAATGGACCTGTGAGTGACTGTCGGCAGGTCCCCTCTTTCCTAGCTGGAATCTGATGCCACCCAACTAGCAGGGCATGAGCAGCTGGTCACCAGCTCCTTACAGGAAACAGCCCTGTCCGTCAGGACATCCACGCAGGTGTGAGCTACCCTTGGGTGCCCACTGGGTCTGTCTCTAAGCAGATTCTGAAGCTGCCTTGGACCGGAATGGAAACCCGAAGGAGCCAGTTTCCTTGGTTAGTCAGACAGACAGGGGGAGGGGCTCTTGGTAGGTGCTATCTTCTAACCCGAGATGACAGAGGGTGACCCCACATCCTTTCTTCTTCCTGGCTTAAATGAATCTTCCTGCCGGTGGGTGGGCTTCCTGGGACCTGCACAGTACTGGATGCATCATGGACCAATCAGCGTCTGCACCTTTATTTAAACTGACCAATCATGGACTCTGGAGGGGGGAATCCTGTCCCCTCTGAGCTGGAGTCTGTTCTCTCGGCTTTCGTTCCCTCTTACTCTGAAATCAACTTTATTCTTCCAAACACTTTCCCGCCCTTTAAGCTCTCTGACGGGCAGAGAAAATGAACTCCATCCTCCTAGACAGTGTCCGTCCTTCCCACCTGCCTTTGGGAGCTGGTCCTGCCCAGGGCCTCTCGGGGCAAGCAGGGACCTGCAGAGGAACCCTCAATCCACTCTTCCCAGAGGGCCTTGCGCAAAGTTAACATGGAGAGGGTTAATCTGGGCCGTGTGCACCGGGAGGTGGGTGGGGGCGACTGGAGACCAGTGTGAAGAAAATCCTGTTAACTCCTAGCAATTAGGCTTATCCTGTGGCTCTAATCCCTTAAAATGAGTCATTAGTGGCTTATGGCCATGGAGCGTTGGGCGTCCACTAAGGAGCTGGCAGAAGCTGGGGCTGATGGGACCCGAACTGCCTCTGGCCCAGGGCTGCTGGACCTTTGCCGGCTCACTTGGGTTCCACCTGCAGGTGCGTGGGAAGGGCATGACATACCCCGAATGGCAAGTCATCGATTTCTGACAGACACGTGATGGGGCCTTTGCGTCGAGGCCTGCCCAACACGCTCCCACCACACCTCTCCCGTCGGCGTTGCTCAGGACTTCACCATCTGCAATGGGCAGGTGTCAGCTCGCTGGGCCTGGTGGGAGTCACTGGTTCAAGAGACCTCTGGCTGGGAGGAAAGCAGATGGGGAAACTGAGGCAGGAAGGAGACTCAAGCTGCTGCCCTGCCCTGTGCGTGGTCTCTACAAAGAGGCCTTTGTTGCTATTTAACTGCCGAGCGAGGGTACCTCATTCCAGCAGGTGGGCAGGTGAGCCAAGCCCAGCCAGTGGATCCTCCCCGAGGGACAGGTGTGATATCCCAGTCATGTGGCCAGCAGGGGTGCAGGCAGGGACTGTGGGGTTCCTGGTCGTGAGGTCACAGTGCACAGCTAGTGACGGCAAAGTCCGCAGTACTGGGGTCTCAGATCCGTGGAGTTGAGTCATCAGCAGAAGTGGCGGGGACAGATGAGGCACCTGATTCCACATCCTCACACCTGGGAAGCCGGCTTGCTCCAACTCCCCCCCACACACACACTGCTACACCCACCCACCCACCCACCCACTGTTTTGCTATCAGTCTGGCCCCGGCCCAGCAGCTTCATGGGGTGAAGAAGTGGGCAGGCAGGCTGGCTCTGGCTCGTCTCCCACCATCCTCCCAGCCTGGGGCCTGGGACCACCATGGAGGCTGCCCCATTAGCCTATGGTGGCTCAGGTGGGACAGTGCTCTTCTGTTCCTTTGAACCCTCAGTACCTGGAACAGCACCAGGCCCACAGGAGTGAATAGTGAGGGCTGGCTGGCGGGGGGTTCTTTTGAGTGGCAGGACCTGACAGTTGCCCACCTAGGCATGGCAGAATGGTGGCTCCACAGGGCTCAGCAGCCCCACGGGTGCTGTTACCTTCAGAGCCTGACTGCTGGGTGGGGGCCAGGGCAGGTGTTATATGCCAGGTCTCCCCCTCCCTTGGTGCAATGGACCCTACCCTGTATGCCCTGGAACCCTGCTGGTCCAAGGGACAGATGTGGTCAGAGCCTTAGGCTGTAGGAGCCCGGGGAGTTAGGGTTGGGGGGAGAGAGGGCAGGGAGGCTGTGAGAGTGGGTGGGGGACAATCTTCAACCCGCCAGGTGTGGGGACTACTGTGGCCCACGGGTAAGAAAGCAGGCTCAGATGCCCAGCTGCCTGCCTGAGCTCACACAGCAGTGGGTAGCAGAGCTGGGACCAGTGTGTCCATCCTCACACGTCAGTCAGGCCTGAGCTGGCGTTCCCTGGCTCATGATGCTCACGACACTGAGAAGTGGTCCTTGACCCCATCCTGGGTGCAAAGGTGGGTGTGGCAGAGAGAGGGCAAGACGGAGCCTCTGCTCACTGGCCAATATAGCTGGGGCTTCACAGCCTGCTGGAGGGCACGAAAATAGACTTTATTTCATAAAACCAGGGCTGTGGAGTAAGCCAGTCTGCCCACCAGACTCCCGGGGTAACAGACCGAGTGGTCAGCACATGAGCCAAGGGCAGCTGGTGTGTGGACATCTTGGACAGGGCAGGATGAAGGGAGAGAGGCCCAGGAGGGCCAACACTCAGGGACATGAGACAGGGTGTTCCCTGAGCAGAGGCTATGGCTCGTGATTGTGGCGGGTGACTGGAAAGACTGAGGACATGGTGGGGTGGCCGCCTGGAGAGTGGTCACACTGAGTGAAGCTGGTGAGGCCAGGGCTGCAGAGCCAGCAGGGCGCAGGCTAGACCAAGGTCTGTCGGCTGAAGAGCTCAATGGTGAGTGCGCTGAGGAAGGCGGGGATGCTGTCCTGCCGCAGCAGGTGCAGCTCAACGAGCTCGGGCACCGAGCGCGAGAACTCCGTCTCCAGCAGCTGCATCTTGGAGCCTGAGGGGCCTGTGGCCTGCAGATGAGAGGAAGGAGGGTGGTCAGCCCTGGCCAGCTGGTAGGTGGCTGCCCTCCATCAACACCTCCTAGGATTGGAGCCCGGTTCAGGAGGGCGGAAGCGCACTCCTGCCTCTGTCCAGTGCCCAGCTAGGTCAACTACAAGGTCATGGGCAGAGGGGGCTGAGGGCCACAGCAGGCAGCCAGCCCTCGATGGACAGCTTCAACCCCATCTTTCCCCACTACTGTTGCTCCCCCTTCCTTCTCTGCCTTGGGGAGGTGCTTTAGAAGGTCACCAGCTCTTCAACTGTCCACCTGCCCCAGGGTCATGTCCTGCCGGCAGCCTGAGTAAACCCTGGACATCTTTCACACTGAAGGACTTGAGTGAGCGGCTCTCCTCTCAGCCTCAGTTTCCTAGTGCTGGGCAGGCTGGTCCTGGCAGTATGGGCTCTGGAGTCCAGACCGACCCCTGCTCTGCTTTGCTATGCAGACGTCACTTATGACTGGGGGAAGGGAAGGTGGCTGTCGCCTTGCACCCAGGGGAGGGGAGGCTTGTGGATAGGATCAAAGCTGCAGGGGGCCACAGGGCACAGATGGGGCATGAAGGCATGGGGAATCCACACCTGTCTTACGTAGCCTTGCAGCCCTGCCCATCACTCCCTTGGCTGCAGCTGAGGGCGGGAAATGCAAGCGGCTGGGCATATGGACGGGAGGAGCAGCCCGAGACCCTGAGCTGGCAAGGTCCTCCGAGTGCTTGGGCACTTCTGAGCAGAGCCTGCTTTCATGACTCCCACCCAGCTGGGGTCTCCCTGCCATCTGGCCCACGTGGCCAATGAGGGAAAAGCTCCAGCTCTCAGTAGCCAGGCTGCACACAGAGCACGTGGACAGAGCACCTGCTCTTGGAGCCAGGCAGGTGGAGGGCACATCCCACCTAGGCTTCCTGCTACATCTCGCGGGCGATAGGGGGCTGGTGTGCAGGGAGCCACAGGCAGAGTTCTGACCAGAAGTTCTGCCCTCCAAGGAAGACCATGCATGTGGACACGCACAGGTCGCAGATGCGATGGTCCTCGGCCTCGTGGCTCAGAGGGAGACGTGCCAGGCCACAGTGGGCAGGGGCCTTGTGCCCGTTGGGATGGCCACCATGAAAAGTGAGGCTGGGGAGGAAGCAGGCTTGCATGCACGGCCTGTGAGAACATGAATGGCGCCACGCCTGTGTTAAAGTCTGGTAGCTGTTCCTGCTCAGCGTGACCATGTGAGGCAGCAGCTTCACTCCAGACACCAGTGTAGCCCAAGTGCGCTCTTACGTCGAGACCCTGCCACGCAGGAATAAACCGAGGCCAGTTTATCTACCAAGGGAACACTATTCAGCCATGAAGAGGAATGAGGCCTGATGTGTGCTCGTACAGGGACCAGCCTTGAACAGGGCTCCGCCAGACCCCAGGCGCAGGTTTCCATGACCCCGGTCAATGGAGGCCATGGAAGAGAGGCAGGAAGCAGGCTGGTGTGCGCAGGGGAGGGAGGAAGAGCTCGCTCGCTCTGGGGACAGGTGGCTCGGAGGACTACACTGGTTACAGCGAGGAGAACCTGACGTTCTGGTTCTGTGATGGGCGAGGCAGATGTAGGCGAACGTGTCTCAGCACCAGGTTTGTAGGAAAGCTCCCTCCTGTCAGCAGCACCCCCCTGCGGAAGCCACACAGGTGGCCCAGCGCCCCCCAGACTTGGTGGTGTGGGACCCCCACATGCCAGCTGACACCCGAGTACAGTAGCAAGAGCAGACTTGGGGAGCGTGCCAGCTGCCTGGCCCTGTAGCACCCCTTGTGTGCCAGCACCCCCCCACTTCCTCACGGGGCATCGGAGCGTGAGGCTGTGTCTAAGTGACTCTGAGCTGCGCCTGTCTTGCTGGCTACCTGCACTTTCCTTCTGTCCTCACGCAGGCTGACCCCAGCCTGTTCCTGTGGCCCTTAATACATTTAGCCTTGTCATAGTTCAACACAAACCGTTTTCAAACAAAAATAAGAGAAACCACGCTGACCTTTTCTCAAGAAAATCCTTTCATCTCTCCCTTCTGCTCCGACTCCGAATGTTTCCCTAAATGTCACAGGGGCTGGCTCTTCAGCAGCTGTCGGGAAGGGAGCTGGCTGGGAGGGGGTCTCCAAAGCTGCTTCTACCCAGGCAGGGTCCTCTGGAGCCTTCCCTTCCTTGCTCTTCCTTCAGCACTGGGAGGCCTAGGTTCTAGCCACTCTTTCTCCTTTAGTTCTGGGTTAGCTCGGAATGGATTCAAGCTACACAGGAGCTCTACCACTGAGCCACACCCCAGCCCCTCACTGGGGATTCTAGGCAGGAGTTCTACCACTGAGCCTCACCCCAGCCCCTCACTGGGGATTCTAGGCAGGAGCTCTACCACTGAGACACACCCCAGCCCCTCACTGGGGATTCTAGGCAGGAGCTCTACCACTGAGCCACACCCAGCCCCTCACTGGGGATTCTAGGCAGGAGCTCTACCACTGAGCCTCACCCCAGCC
>PVHP010043956.1:0-14150 GCA_004024765.1 Zapus hudsonius
TTTTTTAAATACTCATGCAGTATGTCACACATGAAAAAATAAAAAGTTAAAGAAGCCAGAGGTGGTGGCACACACCTTTAATCTCAGCACTAGGAGGATTGCCTTGTGTTCGAGGCCACCCTGGGACTTCATAGTGAATTCCAGGTCAGCCTCAGCTAGAACACCTGGCTTCCATACAGCCCTGCCCTCAGGGGGTGCCAGTCTACCAAGATTGGAGCCAGTGAGCACAGCTAGGTCTCGCTGGATTGATTTTATGTCCATCCAAAATAAGAAAGTAAATGACCTCACGGATACTTTGCCCTGGAAGCCATAAATTCCCAGAGAAATTGCAACAACTCACTGTGCCTTTGAAAAAAAATTTTTTTCTTCTTTATCACCATAAACATCTTAAAAATTAAAATGTAGAGGAAATGAGGTTCTTCTGATAACTGCTTTTCCTAGTTAACAGGAAACTCTTTATTTTAGCCAGAGATACTGCAAACCTCTCATGGACCAGGACCTGGGCCTGTTTTTAATCATCTAGGACCCCGCTGGGCTGCAGGGCACTGGGGTTCCGGATGGCGCACACACCATGGAGTTGACCTCATCCCAGACCACTGGCCATGGCGTCTTGTATCTGTGAGCTTTCCCCTCACCCCAGACCCTTTATATAAGCTTATTGTGTTGTAGTGTGTCCTCTGTCCCTAAAATTGAAGCATAAAAATTCAACTTAAGGGCTCAAGTTCACTGGGCTCCACCGGAGGCCTGGCTTGAGTTGGAGCAAAATGCTTTTGGCTCTCACTGAACGGAGCGCCTGACCGCATTCTATGGGGTGACTTTAGCATTTACTTGGCAAGGCCATTTCCATTTGGCTCCCTGTGAAGTCACAGACATTCTAGTTATTTCTGTAGTGTGTGACTGCCTGGTTATTTATAAGAGCCGTCCATGGGGACCTAGTGTCTCTCCTGTCTGGAGCCGCTGGTGTTATCTGGTATGAGATGTCTGTTTTCTTACGTCAGCTCCAGCTGATGAGGCCCGGAGTCATCAAAGCTCTTCTAAGTCAAGATCATTTAGATAAGAACATGACGTTTTCTGGTGGCTAATAACACATAGCCCCTTGGAGAGACTTGGGGTCCCCTGGTGAGGATTGCTGCAGAGCTCCTTTGTTTCTTCTGGCTCCCACCCCAGTTGGGCAGTACAGCCCAAGGGATCCTAGGAGGTGAGGTCATTTAGAGAGGCATGGGACAGTGGTACATGTTCCAGGCCACAAGGCCTGTTGGTAGCCACCCTGGGCACAAGAAGGCCAAAGAGAATATTCCATGTTGGCAAGAGGTCGAGAAGAGGTGGAGACTTCAAGCCCAAGTGCAAGTCTATTTGATAGGCGATCTCGTGGTGACTGTCAAAAACGGAAGCCAAACCAGGAGTAGTGGTGAATGCCTTCAATCCAAGCACTTGGGAGGCAGAAGAGGATTGCTGTGAGTTCAAGGTCACCATGGGACTACTTAGTGAATTCCAAGTCAGCCTGGGTGTGTGTGGGTGAGGGGGGTGTGTATTCCACAGTGTGCATGTGAAGGTCAGCAGACAAACTCAGTGTCCTTGCCTTCCATCTTGTTTGAGACAGAGACTCATTTGTGTTTTGTTGTTGTTAATATTCATTTATTTGCAAGCAGAGAGAGAGAGAGAGAGAAACAGAGAGAGAGAAACAGAGAGAGAGGATGAGAGGGAATGGGTGCACCAGGGCTGCACGCAAACTCCAGATGCACACACCTTACGTGGGTACTGGGGAATTGAACTCCAGATGCATGTGCTACTTTGTGCATCTGGCTTTATGTGGGAACCCATAGTGGTAGGCTTTACAAGCAAGCACCTTTAACCACTGAGCCATCTCTCCAGTCCTAACCATGTCTTTTTTTGTTGTTAAGTGTACATGGTATCCGTCCATGTGGCTCAGAAAAATGGCTGACACATGACAACAGCCATGCTTTATCTGTCATTGCCTCCTGATACTCTAAACTGATCCTTTCTTGCTACTGAACTGTGTCTTCAGTGACTCGGGTTTAGAACAAAGAGACAAGAAAATTACATGACCTGCAAAATACGAGAAGTGGGAGAGTGAGAAAGAAAAGTACAGATCAAAAGTAGGCTTTCCCCAGGGCCGGGGAGATGGCTCGGCGGTAAGAGCGCTTGACAGCCCAGAGGGACAGAGCTGGATTCCAGCTGAGCAGGACCCAGGACCGTGCAGTCCCGAGGGAGTGGAGACCCTTGACCCTGTAACCACACCCATGCACATACAAAACTAGACTCAGCCACAGATGTTTCCCGTTCTGTACTTGTCCAGCGGAATTTTTTCCTCCACACAAATGGCTCATAAACTTTAGTACCCTCAGAATCCCCTTGAGGTGAGAGAGAGAGAGAGAGAGAGAGAGAGAGAGAGAGAGAGAGAGAGAGAGAGAGAGAGAGAGGGAGGAGAGAGAGAGCTAAGCACACCCTCAGTTTCTGAATAAGTAGAGCCAGTGGATGTCTCTAACAAGCCTCAGTGCACACTGATGGCATTGGCCTAGACATAGGCTTTAGGACCCTGCCTTACCCATGAACTTTGACCCTGACACAAATGCATTTTCCTCAAATCAGGTCACCTGTCAACATCCATCAAGGTCCTGTCATTGACTGCGTGCATCTGAGGACACTCCCCACAGGTGTATCCACATAACTGACAGCTGTGCACCAGGCTGGCTAAGGCCCATACAAATTGACCCTAAAATTTATTAAAGCCCATCAGATGATAATGAGTTCTTAGCTCACTTCAATCTGCCTTTTTTCCCCATTTTTTCGAGGTAGGGTCTCACTCTAGCCCAGGCTGACCTGGAATTCACTGTGTAGTCTCAGGGTGGCCTTGAACTCATGTTGATCCTCCTGGGATTAAAGGCGTGCGCAACCACGCCCGGCTTCAGTCCACTATTAATTATAGCAAGTTTCCAATCTGTACCAAACTTTAGAGTCAATGCCCAACCGCTTAACACGTTTGCGTTTACTACCCCGGAGGAGCTGGCGTATCTACGGCCCTGGGAGTTTTAAACCCTCTGGACATTTTACTGCTCAATTGGGACTGAAAGCCACCATCCAGAGTTCCACTTGTTTAACCCTTCAAACAACCCAATTACACACCTTCTGCCGATGTAGCCTGAAGTTTTAATGAATATGTTTTATTTATACAGTTAAGAGATTGTCAAAACCATAGCTGCCCTGTTTTATATTGGGCCTACGCACTTTTTTTTTTTTTTTTTTTTGGTTTTTTGAGGTAGGGTCTCACTCTAGCCCAAGCTGACCTGGAATTCACTGTGTAGTCTCAGGGTGGCCTTGAACTCATGGTGATCCTCCTACCTCTGCCTCCTGAGTGCTGGGATGAAAGGCATACGCCACCACGCCCGGCTGGGCCTATGCACTTTGAGAAACATGGAGGTATATTGGCCCAGATGAAAGCATTCCTACTAGACTGCCTATTTCAAAGGTTTACAATCTGGGGGTACAGCCTGGAGGTGACCTCAAGATCACTGATCCATTTCCTTTAAGGCACCATAATGCAGCGATGGTTAACATTTATTGTTGAACTTGCTGTCTGCCAGAGCCCAGTCCTTTCCATGTTCATACCATGACCCTGAAAAATGGTTCATTTCATGGACCAGGAATAGTGTTGATTCCAGGCCTGAACATTCTCCTTCTAATTTAGTTAACAGGCTCCATTTTGTTCCTGAAATATTTTGAGGATGGTATATGCTTGGGAAAACATAATTAAGACTAGCCTAGGCTACAGAATGACATCCTGTCTGTCATCTTCAGGGCCTGACTCTGTAGCCTTGCCTGTCCTAAAACTCCTACCTAGACCAGGCTGATTTTGAACCTGCAGTGATCCACACTAGGCCCGAGACTTTTTTTAATTTGTGTGTGTGTGGGCACACCATGTCACTGCACTGTTCAATACAGATTGAATGCCCGTGCCACTTTGTGTCCTGTTTTATGTGGGTAACAGGCATGTGCATCACTTAGCAGATGGTTTTGTACAGGTGCTGGGGAACTCAACCCAGATCAGGAGGCTTTGCAAGCAAGCACCTTTATCTGCTGAGCCATCTCCCTAGCTCCTTGAGTCTCTATCTTAATAAAATTAAATAACTGGAGTGGTGGTACATGCCTTTAATCCCAGTAGAGAGAGGTGAGTTTGAGGCCAGACTGGAACTAGAGTGAGATCCAGGTCAGTCTGGGCTAGAGCGAGACCCTACTTCCAAAAAAAAACCCCAAAAATATTAAATAAGAAAATAAAATGAAGCTGGGTGTGGTGGTGCACATCTTTAATCCCAGAAGGCAGAGGTAGGAGGATTGCTGTGAGTTCGAGGCCAGACTGAGACTACATAGTGAATTCTAGGTCAGCCTGGGCTAGAGTGAGACCCTACCTCAAAAATCCCCACCAATTAAGAAGAAAATGAGACCAAGTCAGGCAAGGGAGGCGTCTGTTTCTGTGGGCAACTTTCTCCTCTGCTTCACCCCATCTCCACCCCCAGGCTCCTGACTGTAGACTAGGTTGGTGGTCATTATGGTAGCAACAGCTTCCCATGGAGCACCCCAAGACCCTGGCCAGGGCCCAGCACTTTGAATATCAGACAACTAAGAGGTTTGCCGTAGTCGGCCACATGCCGCTGGGATGAATCTTCAAACCAGGCACAGTTTTGGGGAGGAAAGTATTTATTGAAACTACAGATTGAGGGGAAGTTCCATAACAGCGAAAGAGGCTGGCCCTCTTTCACAGGTCTGAGCAGAGAGAAAAACCCATCACCAACACCACACACACAGAACAGGGAACAGGCAGAGGGGCCAAAGAGAATTTTTTCCTCTTTATATAGCCTTAGGGTGGGGTCTTATAATCCTTCCCCAGACTTAATGGCTTCCTGAGTCTCTGGCATTTCCTTCCTGCACTGCCCACACAGGAAAGGATGTTTACTTCTAATTTCTTTGAGCTTCTTTACATCCTGCCCCTTACTGAGAGGCTGCCTTCCTGTAAACATCCTCAGAGACCTACCCAAGATAATTAAAAAGATCAAGTTGACAACAAAACCTAACCATCACAAGGTTCTAGGGTCACACACCATCTGCAACCACTTCTCAGCTACATGAAGCAGAGTTCAGTACCCTGTGTACTCAGAGCGGCTCATCTCCTGATTCACCAACCAGTGGACACTGCTTTCAATGTATGCTCATCCTCAAGAGAGACCAAAGCAAGTACTCGCGTGAAGCTCATCCAGGTTCTATGCAACTGTGCTTCCTGAGGGCTCGTCAAGTCTCAAGTGCACAGGCACAAATGATATCAAAAGTGCTGGGGAGGTGAAGTGCTTTCCACGCATGTGTGAGGACCTTGGTCTGCTCCCCAGCATTCATGTTAAAGCTGGCTGTGGTGATGTGCACTGTGGTCCCAGCACCAGGGAGGGGGACACAAGAAGAGCCCTGGGCCTTGCTGGCTAGAGACCCTGTCTCCACAAACAAGGTGGAAAGCCCCTGAGGACGATACCTGATGGTGGTCTCCACACACACATGCATCAGGTACACCCCCAAGTGACATGAAGAAAAGATTAACCTCCAAGTGCACACATGTGTATACATAGTTGTGTGGTGGGCAAGGAAAGTTTTCCTGAGGATACTCAGTGACGTTAGTTGACTCTAATGTGTATTTCTTTCCTTGCTAAGCCACAGGATGTAACTTGTCAAATTACACCCGCGGTTTACCTGTGGGGTTGTGTGAACAGTCCTCAGCCCCTGCAAGCTTGTAATGAACTCTTGACATCAGGTACAATGGGAGGAGCCAGGCATCACACCCTGCACTTGGGTACTGGAATGATCTCGGATGACTTCAGGGATGGTGAGGTGACGTCCCCTCACACTTAGACTATAGGTATGCATGAGGCACTCCTTTACTCCTGGGCTGCAAAAAAGTCCAGTACTTTAAACAATTCAGACACTGTGAAAACAGGCAGAAATTGTTTTATTGCTCTCTGGTTTCTTACTGTCGAGTCAACATTTTTGAACAGTAATAATAATATGTCCAAAATTTAACATTATTAAACATTCAAATAGTAAAATACAATGTGAAAAGAAGTCCTCAACTGTTGACTAAGCTCTCTGTAGTGGAACCACTTGGGAGAGAGGTGAGAGTGATCGACCATCTTGGTTTATGGAGAGAATGGCTCTCTTCTGACCCCAAACCAGGAATCTCAAAAGCCCCCAACTGTTTGGCCTCTTTCCGAATGGCTGGGAGATTCCTCATAACTCCAACTCTGGTGAGCCCTCCTCTCACTCTCCATGCCAAGGGAGTCATGAGACTCCTCTGGGTCCCAGGGACGCCAAGGCCAGAGCTGCTCTGCTGCTCGGGAGGCCATCAGTGCTGGCTGGCCCTCTCTCAGCCTTGGCTCTGGCCCCTCCTGAGCACACAGGGCCTCTCCTCTCCTCACAGGACCAGTTGGAGGGGGGGGGATGAGTAGCGTTTTGCTTGAAGGCACAAGGTCCCTGTCATCCCAAGGGAGGAGTGTCACTGTTTTCAGTTCCTTTTACAAAACACATCCTACCTCTGAAAATCAGCAGCTGCCACACATCTGACTGAAATTTCAGCCTGGTCTCTTATAAGGTTTTAGAATCTTGGTACTGTTCCTTCTATGGAAACCAGATTTCCAAGGGGCCGAGACTCAAAGAAGACGTGGCTGCAACACTTCATAGGACAGGCAAAAATAAATACAAGACTCAAGTGTAGAATGAAACGATCACAAAGAAATAAATACCTTGGGCCCCACAACTGCAGGTCACACACTAGCAATAACTGACCGAGTCGAAAAACTGGTGATTTTTCTCATGAAATATTTCTCTACCAAGACTTTGATCAACTATACTTAAAGGATGAGCAAAAACGTATGGAAACATAATATTGTTTAAAAAGACAAACTTCCTTCAGTACCAATGTCACTGTTTAGTTGACAACGAGCAAGCTGTTTAATTTAAATAAATCCCTTTCAACTCTTCTCCATGGCCATCTTAGGTGTCCGTAACAGGAACAGACAAGGGCCAAGTGCACCTCATGGTGACAGAGGGGGGGTCACATGAGCCCTGTCACACTTCTGCCCGAGGAGCCATCCTGAAATCCCAGGATCAAGAATGCTCCTTGCCAACCCAGTACCACCAAGAATGGACAAGGAAACACAAAGGTGCATTTATTTGGGCCCGTGCCATCACAGTGATCAGGAACGGAGAGAGAGCGGATGAGAAACGAACGCAACTCTGGGCCCTTGGCCCTCTCAACTGCAATTCTGAGTTCAAAAGAATCTTCTGGCGGGTGAGCCTGTTTCCTCCCTGAGAAGTTCTCTGTTCTCTGCCTCCAGCCTCCATGTCCCTAGATTAAGTCCTGGACCGTGTGAGCGGGTGCAGTCTCTCCTGCCAGCTGTCAGTCGACTATGGGCTCAGGCTGGTCACCGCTGGGCTGGGCAGGACGCCCCTGCAACTCCTCCAGCATCCGCAGCAGGGCGGCCCGCTCCAGCTCCAGATCCTGCGCTGCCTGCCTCAGCTTGTGCTCGCTGGTCAGGAGCTTCTCCACGGTGGCTTCCAGGCTTTGAATCCTCCCATTGGCCACCTGCAGAAGGAAAGGGGACATGAGAATGGACTGACCCTGATTCCACAGGGTGGTCTACAGGGCACCCCACTTTCCAGCCTTGGGAGACTCCACAGGGTGGTCTACAGGGCACCCACCATGCAGCCTTGGGGGACTCCACAGGATGGTCTGCAGGGCACCCCACCATCCAGCCTTGGGAGACTCCATAGGGTGGTCTGCAGGGCACCCCACCATGCAGCCTTGAGAGACTCCACAGGGTGGTCTGTGGGGTACCCCACCACGCAGCCTTGGGGACTCCAGAGCTGTGTCTTGGCAAAGACAAACCTACGGTTGATGATGACTTCTGGCCTCAGCTTCCCCATGCAGGCAGGTGGCGGGACCCTTACCCCCACCCCCAAGATCCTCTAGCACCTTCATTCCTGCTGTGGGCTCTCTGGATGCCAGGTGTTGAGGGGTGCCATCCCAGTGTGCAGGAAGGTGACCCCAGCTCTAGGGACACTGTGGTTCTCTGATCCACTAGGGCAGGTGTCCTGGGCCCTCTAGGGACACTGTGGAGTCAGCTCCAGGTACGCTGTGGCTCTCTAACATTTTAGTGATGTTTCACAGCCTTCCAGCCTGCTCCTCGGCTCCTGGCAACACCCTCAGCGCCGTGGTTAGCAAGGGACCTGTGGCTCCATTGCATGAATCCTTGCAGATCCTCCATATGAGCCCATTTGTTGTAGCTGGAAAACTGCACATCTATTTTTTCTCTCACTTTCAAAAGCAGGAAAAGTTTTTTGAACAAAACAACCCTTGTGCCAGACAGAAAACCCATGACTCAAAGTCTATCTCCGGCTGCACCACTGGAATACATAAATAAAAGGGGAAGAAGACTGGGAGCTACAGTTTGCCAGCTTCCAAGGTGGAGGTGGGCATGGCTGCCACATATCCCCAACAGTTCCTTCTCAACCTCGGAATGCTACCCACTGTCAGGCCTGGGCCAAGTCCTCTCCCTGCATTCTGAGCTGGACCACACAGCTCAGGGTAGTGATCTAGTTTGTATGGTCACTTACCGTACAGCTTATTAATGAACTCATTTGTATGATCATTCTGTACTTTACTGACTGAGCTACCCCCACAGTCCCAGGATTTAGATTTCTGAGCAATTTTTTCAACTCCCTTATCTTAGAAAATGTTTAACTTTCTACCTTTGCAAAGACTCACATGGGCATTAGCCTAATCAACTGAACCGTGCATGTGTGCGCGTGTGCTCCTTGTCCTAACAAGCTGAATGTGTCAACTTGTACTCATGAACTCACTGAGAAGTGCTCTCCTTGTGATCTATGTCAGGGGTTTACTGCTGATCAGAAGCCATTGAAAACGATCACCTGGTCTGAGTGTCCTGTGGGCCAGGGCTGGCTCTTTGTCCCTGTATGACTTCCCTTCATGTGATAGCTAAGACTTCCAGGGAGAATACATATCAACATATTTTTTTTTTTTTGTTTTGGTTTTTCGAGGTAGGGTCTCACTCTAGTCTAGGCTGACCTGGAATTCACTATGTAGTCTCAGGGTGGCCTTGAACTTACGGCGATTCTCCTACCTCTGCCTCCCAAGTGCTGGGATTAAAGGCGTGCACCACCACGCCCGGCCATATCAACATATTTTTATTTATTTATTATTTGTGTTTGTTTTTCAAGGTAGAGTCTCACTCTAGTCCAGGCTGATCTGGAACTCACTCTGTAGTCTCAGGATGGCCCCAAGCTCCTACCCTCAGCCTCCCTAGTGCTAGAAAGGTGTGCACCACCATGCCTGGCTTGGCCATATTTTTAATAAGGACAAGTCAAACCTTTGGACACAAAAGTTTAATTTCAGAATGTGACTGGCAGTTAGGGAAGCATCTCTGGGACAAATGTCATTTTAGGCAAGGGATGAGGTAGCAGGCACTCTAATGCTAACTTCCTCACATCGTGGCCAGGCTTGTGTCTGTGAAATGGAAACTTTCTATGGAGAAAGATCAGCTGAGGTGGATGGAGAACTGACCCTATAGCTGGCCTGGGAGCCTCACAAATACTTCAGAGCAGTGAAGCCTTCCCTACTTAAGACACGAACCAAGCAGAATGAACACAGGAGCTGTCTCTGCAGTGAGACCTTTGCTCTGTCCCTGACAGTGCCTGGGCCTCTGGGCTGTGCCTCACAGCTTGCTTCATGTTCCCCTCAGGCATCACCAGGCTGGCCCTCCTGTCCTCCTGCTGTGTCCTCACCTGCCCTATCCAGGCTAAGATGGACGTTTCTAGTAGGGCAAACTGTCTCTCAGTAATCAAATCCTCTCATTTGCACCAAAGACTTTCAAAGAACTGTCATATGGTCTAGTTTATTCTGTTAGATGGGTTTCCGAAGCACTCCCCTCCCTGGGCCCAGTTTCTCGCGCCCACAGCTGGGAAAGCTCTCCTCATTTTTATTCAAAGCACAAGTGCCAGCATTCAGCTCTCGGCACCGCAGCGTCCGGAACCAAGCTGCTCTGCGGGCCTGCCTCGAGAAAGGCCAAGTGCAGAAAGAGCCCTGCAGAGAGCTCCAGGACTGTCCGACCTCAGCACGGACACTCTGTCTGCTCTGTAATAAAAGGACCGATTCTCCTGAGTACCTTTGATCTCAACTACTAACAGATCGGGTGGGAAAGGTCCTTGGGTCATGGGAAAGCCGCAGCCAGTTAATGAAACCGTGGAAGCTGAGGGGCGAACAGGCTCTACCTGCAGTTGTTCAAGGAGGTCGAGGTTCTGCTTGCGCAGGCTGCTGTTGGTTTTCTCCAGCTTGTCCATTCTTTGGTTGTCACTGAGAGGAGAGGGATCAATGAGCTCCTCTTGAAGCACGTGGTACTCCACCTCATAGGCCTGCAGCTGCTTAGCAATGTCCATCTCAAACACCTGGGAGACACAGACAAGGAGGTCCCTCACATGCACAGGCACCTAGACACAAGAACACCCCCATCCTCCTGCCCTGCGGACTGAGCCCAGGCTTGAGAATATATGATACATAAAGGAAAACACAGCACCCAAGTCATGCTTTTATGTGGGAGGAAAGGAAATAAGGACATCTAGAAAATATTCCCAGGGAACAGGTTCCCAACATTCATTTTCAAAAGGCAAAATAAGAAAAAAGACTTTCAAAAATTTATGTTTAGTGTGTACTTGTTTTCTCTGAAACTTCTAGTAGGTCAGATACATCAGGTGTGGGTTAAAAGGAGACAAAACCAAAGAATCAGCCCATCTGCATAGTCACCAAGTCAAAGTTTAATTATCATTCAGCTGGCCTTGCACAGTCGCAAGAACAGTGAAGTAATGAACTGTTTACTAAAAAGCCCTCTTTACCAGATATGCAGAAGTGAGCCAGCTCCAAATGTCACCCACGCAGAGGAGTGAAGACAAACGATGCCTGGGTTGTCTCCCTTCCCATGATAATAACAGCGATGACAAAACCATGTGTGTGAAACAATCCCAAAGTGCACAGTGACTCCAGGGAGGGAGGGTGTGTGCACTTTCTCTTGGTGAGGCAGGCAGCCAGGGGTCAGAAGAGACACTGCTCTGCGACCCTGTGGGCTGGGCACCTGAGAACGCTGTCATGCCCAGATGAGAGCAGACACTGCCTCTCTATTGCACTTCCTCACGAAAGAAACCCTGTGGCAGCTCAGTGTCCCCTGATGGCACCTGGTGAGCGTTCCAACTCTTCAGAAGCCACACTACTTTCTCATACCCAACAATTGTGCTCTCTTCCTTAGGATGGAATTTTCAGAGCTGGAGAGATGGCTCAGTGCCTGCAAATCCTAATGACAAGGGTTTAATTCCCCAGTACTTTAAGCAAGACACAAAATGATACATGCATCTGGAGTTCGTTCTCAGTAGCTGGAGGCCCTAGCATGCCCATTCTCCGTCTCTCTCTGCTTGAAATAAATTAAAAAAAAATTTTTTTTTAAAGGATGAAATTTTTAGGTTCCTGGTTTTCACTTTAATCCAATGATTAAAGTTTAAGTCTATCAATGACTAGACATTAAAACATATCTTGGGACACGGGGTTTACTTCTAAGATCTGAATTTTCTTTTGTCCCTGAGAGTGACCAACCATAAGGTCAGCAGGGCTGCCTGCGGTTCCATTTCACAGTGCAGGTAACTGACTCAGGATTTGGGTCTGAGAGTCCAGTGATGGCCCTTTGTGTGACCCTGAGCCTCTCCTGGCTCAGTTCCTGGCCTCCTCCATGGGGTGCTAACACCTACTTTCTGGCACTGGGGATGAAAGGAGACCTCACAGACTGCTCAGCACATGCCAGGCAAGCTCAGTTCCTAGCTCAGAGATCTGGTTCCACAAACCTGTCACAAACCCTGGGGACTTCAAGCTAGTTCCTCAGCAGAACTACAATGGAGGCCACATCATGGAACCAAAGCCAAAACATGAAACCCACCAGTGCTGTGTTACATGTGTGTAACATGGAACCGACAATGCTGTGTGAAAGCATCACACACGCACCATTGCTGCTTTCCATCAACAAGGATTTTTAAATCATTTCCTAACATGAGGCACCACGCCTCTGTAAGGTTAAGGACTCTCAGCTGAGATCACAGACCACACCCCAGGGGTCCATGAATCCTAGGCACTAATTGTCTCCTGCTTGCCAAAAACATTTATAGCCCTTGACCTTGAAACTGTCCTGGGACTGCTCCAAAACCACCCAGTCCATGGCTGTGGTGAAAGAACCTTGTTCCCTGAGCAGTATGGTCAACTTTGGGGCCAATGGCGTGAGCAAGGAACAGAAGAGGTGCCAGGAAGGACCCTTGTCCTTGAATACTGAGGGCATAAGTGACAATTCTTAGCCAATGACAGAGCAGGAAGGCACAAGATTAACGTCTGCCCCTATGTTGTCTAGAGAAGCACAGTGCCTGAACCAAAGAGAGGAATGTTAAACACTGGGTTCCGACGGGACAGCGACAAACACTATCCAAAGGGTCACATACACGAGTGATGGGCTCAGTGCTCAGCACTGACGGGGTCTTTTAAAGCCTGCAAAGATCAGCCCCAGCACCCACTTCTTTCATCTGGGTCCAGCTCGGAGCTGCTCCACTTGAGTTGCAAAGACTGGGGATCAAGTGCCTCCCCACCAGCCTGGTTCCCACTTTCTCCAAGGAAAACAGGCGAGTTTCAGAATCTTAATACTAAAGGAACATTTTCTTCTGCTTGCCAAAATAGGAATTACCTACTTCATATATTCAGTGTTTTACTAAAAAGATAACCACTATTTTTTATTACTGAAGCAGTCAAGCTATATTATAGGAAGCAAGAAAAACCAAAATTACCAACACCACTTCTATCATACTTCCTTTCATCTTTACTATTATGAGCACATTTTTCTAGTTGTAAACATGACACAGCCATTTCCTATCCCACAATTTTCATTTAGCATTATATGCTAAGAGCTTTTTTATGTTGCTCTGTGTTCCTCATCACCATAAATACAAACAGCTCCATGATACTCCACCGACTGACTCAACACACCACAAACAGATCAGCCACTATCACGTGGCAGACATCTTGATGCTCTCAAATGACAACTTGTTCTCTAGCAAATTCCTGTGACTTGAAATATTCCCTCCTGGAGGGAAGGGGGAGCCAGGAGGTCAGCAATTCTGGGAGAGATGAAGCTTAAAGGTCACACTCCCTAAGGTTATAGGAATAGTAAGTAACTGTTGGGGGCAGGCACCAACCAGTGCTGTGTAGTGATTTTCTAAACTTAAAAGGTTATAACACCCCCACCTCTCCCTAGTGAAAGATCTACAGATGTAAACAACTGTGTGGAGGGGGCTCTGACAGCCGAGCTGCCTGAGGATGTGCAGTGGGCTTCAGAGATGCAGCTCCCGAGAGTCCTCAGCTGTGCTAGGGTGGCTCTTCAGCTAGCTGCCCGAGAGTCATCCATGTTCCTGGAAGCAACCCCTCACCCTGCTCTGTAAGTACCCCAAATAGACTCATTGCTTTAACAAAACTAGTTTTGGCTCAATTGTGCTGTGGTCTGTCATCTGTGCCCTATCTGGGGTTAACAGACGTGTGTTCATGTCTCCACAAGGAAAAAAGTTTTACCTAACACAACTCTAAGAGAATTTCCTTATGCATATGACTTTTCCTCTATTTTGGACTAATTCCAAAACTTGAGAATACAGTCAAAAGGCTATGAGTATTTTACTGGTTTATGACACGTGGTGCCAAATTGCTTCCCAAGTGGGCATAATCAAGGCAGAACGCCACCAGCACATACTGACGTGCCAGATAAAGTATTCCCTTGGTGTGGCATGCTGGCATTAATCTAGTAGGTAAGGCACTGTATGGTATGCATACATTAAGCTCCACATGAAGGTCACGGGCCTGCTAGATGGTTCTCCTTCAGGGAACTGTCTATGTTCTTGGCTCAGGATTTCTCTACACACCACTAGCCGACGGCTCCCTTGTCCTTGGCCTAACTTCTAGACCCTGACACATGGGTGGGACCAGTGTGCCCGGGTATCAGAGACAAGGGGCACAG
>PVHP010043957.1:0-14297 GCA_004024765.1 Zapus hudsonius
GTAAGTAGCTAAGTAAGAAACTTAATCACAGACACATGAGGCTATGGGAACATTATATTCAAAACCACCACAGGCATCAAGACACAACCCATCTAACTTCTGAGCTTTGTCATCCCATGCCATGCCACTTGTAAGATCGACTGAACACACAGCAGATAAAGACAGCCACTGAGGCTGGAACTACATGCTCATCTCTTCTAGAGCACAGGCTGCTAAGCCAACCTGGTCTGTTCTCATCACCAATTCTTAGAGAAAAGAAGATTGACTTACAAGGGTGGACAGGTGCTAGAAATATAGGTCAACATGGAGGAGAGGTGCCATCCTTCTATCACTGATGAGGACATAAAGAGTTAACAAGTTCTACTGGTCAGGCCCAGCATGACAGGGCAGCCAGACCCTAAGACTGATTATTTTCCACTATACTAAACATGTGGAGAAAAGGTCACCTATGCAAAACAATGTGCAAGTGTTTCCTGGAGATATAGGTAACATAGCTGAACACAGTAGAAGTAAAGGACTTATTTAGGCACAAGAAAAACAGAGATTTGAAAATTCCAAAGATTTGCACCTTAAAATATTAATGATTTTATATCTGAGTGCAAAAAAATATTGGTAGTTTGTACATGGAGTTTCTCTGCCATATTTTACATAAAACAAATAGTCCTTTAGGCAATTCAAAGTGTCTGAGGGTTTACTGATGCTACAGTGCTAGGAGCTATTTCTTAAGCTTCTTGTGTACATGCTGAAGGCTCATGAACTCTGGGTTCTTTGCCTTTGGTGGGCCCTTTGCCTGGAAGGCTCCTCTCTCAAACGCATGTCTTGTGCTTCCCACCTTCTCGGAGGAATGTCCCCTGGGCACCTTAATTAAATTTAAATGCTTTCCACTGCCTTCCTTAATAATTCATTGTTTGCACTCTCTGAGATCACATACATATTTCTACTGGAGATGCTCTCTCTCTCTCTCTCTCTCTCTCTCTCTCTCTCTCTCTCTCTCTCTCTCTCTCCTTGCTATACTAGAATATAAGCACCAGGACTGCAGGAGCTTATCTGTAGTAAACATTCTTTCAATATTTGTTTAAATAAAGAGTCTTAAAAAAAACAAGGACTTTAGATAGAATTTAACTGCAATCTCCTGGATTTACTGTAATGGCAAAACTGGGGATTAGAATATAAAGAGTTCTCAGCTACTTCCAATGTACCTCAGAATTTAAGGAGAACCTAATTCTTATCTATAAAGTTAAAGAATTAAAATTATAGACCACCAGAGGATAAGTATAGTGGGAGGCTTTATCCAAAAGAAAGTGGGAAGTTACAGAGATCCCCAGACACCAGGTGGAGAGAATATGTGGGAGAGGGTTTAGCCAAAATCTATGCTGTTTAGCTAAACAAGCAGAAGAAGGAATGATAACAAAGGGCTCCCATCATGAGGAAAAGGTTCATGTGGGGAAAATCTTGAGCCACGCCACCCCAGTCATTAGGCCGGGATGAGTGAAGGCCTTACCTTCCCAAGACCTGGAAATTCAGAAGTCCTTCTCCTAAGAAGCCATATTGAGGAAAAAAGAGATTGGAATTTGTTTCAGTGACTTTTTAAGACCTCCACTAGGTAAGTCAGAGAGGCAACTGTTTGGTCCATACCTGACCAGTCAGTTTTTGCATCAAGGTTTGAGCTCTAGCTAGGTACGCCTCCCACTCAGGGGGAGGGAGGTCAGGCCTGGAATCTGTGAACTTGCCTGAAACTCACATTACTACCTCTGTGAACTCAGATATACACTAAGTCAAGTTCTTGAGCTCCTGACACACTTCTAAGTGTGCTTTCCCAAGTTTCTAGGCACCAATCAATTCATTGGAAATGACAACCCAAAGTAAACATTATACCTCCATCTCCTCACTGGAAAGAAAAAAAAAAAAAACAGGAGGGAGCATGGGCCACCTGCACAGTACTCATCTGTTCTGTGATTCCACCTGACTCACACATTTACCTTCTGGTGACTCAGCACAGGCTGATAGCCACAGCAGTAAAGAAGGTGCTCCAAAGCACAGGACTCTCAAGTGAATGAGACCCTGTTACATGTCAGTGATAGGCACTCAAGCAGGTGTGGCAAGGTGTGCTGTCTTCTACCCAAAGAGGACCTCTTGCAAAATTCCTGTCACTCTTGATGTGTGTTCAGGTCCATCATACAAGAGATATTACAAAGCATGCTCCAGTGGAGCAATTGGTTAGCGCGCGGTACTCATGCAAGAGATATCACAAAAAGTGGATCTGACACAGCTGAGGAGAAGGTGATTGTGTCTTGAAAGTAGATGTAGTTTTCACCAGGTTTCATGTGGGAGAGGAAAGAGGAACTCTGGGAAAAGTGAGTACAATAAAAGAGAGAACACAGTATGCATCAGGGTACCACAGTCTGCTCAGCTCATATACATTCATACATACATATGCACATGCATACATGTATAAATGCATTGTATTACATATAAATTTTATTATACATCTAGATCAATATATAACATATTTTATGTATTTTATTGTATGATTTTCTTATAGACTGAAATTTACATGTGAATATGTAAAATATGCAAACCAATATTCTATGCCAGCACATATAACCAAAGTGGCTGAGCATCAGCATCAGAAGAAAGGGTCCTTAAACCATAATGCTGTGCTACCATTCTGAGGTACTAGGTGACATCACCATGCCCTTGCCCTCTGATGCAGCCTCTTCTCCCTGGCAGGTCTTCCATGACTGTATAATGACTCAGTAGAAGGTGCTGTTACCTCTCCAGTTAAGGTAGAAAGACTCATTTCCTTCTGCACTGGCCACAGTGTCCCTGGTGGGTTCCTGTCTTGGAATCTTATACTGTGTTCACAGCCCCTCCTTCTCATGAACAGCTGGCTAAAGAAAGCATTCTACTTTGAAGAACTGCATGTTGTAGAGTTTTCTGTCAGCTCCCATGAGGTGCTCAGAGTTACTGCACAAGGGGTGGTGCAATGACCTAGAATTCATCTTAGACACTAGCTGGCCAAAACACCCAGAAGAAATATTCCATTGGCTAAGGACCCAGGAGACTCTAGGGAAGGGAGATTTTCTTCAGAAAGTAATTTCTACATGCTGTGATTAGCTCAATTTACAGATAACCTGTATAAAAGTTTGTTTATAGCCCAAGTTTAGAGGAGCTAAACCACTTAGGAATTTCAGATAGCATTTATACAATCTACAACAATGAAATCTAGATATTTAAGCTCCATAATTTAGTTCTATATCCATGAGACAGAAGAAGGACATAGGGGTCCTCCTGTAGGACTACCACCAACCCAAATCACATTAGCACACCACAATATTTTCCACATCCTTCTATCCTGTGGCATTTTTTTTCCTGCAGGAATCTTAAATTGAATGTGAGGTACACAGAGGTTGTCATTGTGGCTCATGGTACATCACAGAAGGAAGATGTGATAGAAAGAACGGAAGAGCTGGAGGATGGGGAGGAGTGCTGTGGAACTCTGTCGTCTGGACATGCCAAGGTCATTGCACTGATGAGCTCACACCAGATGTGGTTACCTACACAAGGACAGCACATGATGAGACCAGTCAATAGTCTATTTTAGATAGGGGAAGAGTTTGTGAGGCCACTCCATTTCCCAATAAGCTAATGACAATTCAGGTTCTCCAGGGAGGATAGTCATGCTCTTCTGTGGTATAACCACTGATAAGTAATGAGAAGAAGTAGTGCAGAGGCATGTAGAGGGAAATGGGGATACATAGGACCAAAATGTGATATAAATGCATGAAAAATGTCAAGATAAAACATTGCCCTTTGGAATTGGGATCTGTTTTACTTAGATCATTTCATACATTCTGAAGCAAAGGACAAGCATCAGTGATTCACCAAACTGAGGCTTGCAATGTCTGATTCATATTCTGTCATTTTCTTAAGAATTTCAAGGAAAGGGGAGAATTTTTAGCAGATGCTCTATTCCCAGCTACTTGAAGCATGAGAAATAGATGCAAACTACTAGTTTTGATCCAGGAGTTTGTTTTTGAAATAACAAAATGTGTTAAAAATAAGAAAATCGCATACTTACCTGGCAGGGGAGATACCATGATCACGAAGGTGGTTTTCCCAGGGCGAGGCTTATCTATTGCACTCCGGATGTGCTGACCCCTGCGATTTCCCCAAATGTGGGAAACTCGACTGCATAATTTGTGGTAGTGGGGGACTGCATTCGCGCTCTCCCCTGAAAAAAAAAGAAAAGAAAATCGCTCTTTATACTTATTGAATTATTATGATTTTAAAAATCAATACACTACTTTAAGAACAGGTTATTATTTTCTTAAGTTTTAAGTATTCTTTATTTTTGGTGCAAATACTTTTCTCGCTATATTTCCAAACATTTTCTCCCAGTCTCTGTCTTGACATTCTTTTTGAGTGCCTCCCAAAAAGCAATGCTTTGGTTTCATAAAGTTCAGTCTGTTCATTTGTGCTCAGGGGTTTAAACTTCTGAGGTCCTATCAAGAAAAGTTTCTTGGAAACAAATGGAGCAAGATGGCCAATGACTAGCAGCCACATCAGGACCCTCCCAGTAAAGGTTTAAGATTCCAGCCGGATTTCAGACCCCAGACCCCAGCCAGCCCTAACCCAAGGCACACCCCCTCCCCAGCTCCTGCACCAGCCTAGTCTGGGATCCCCAACTGCTCTCTGCTCCTGCAGTGGTCCGGAGAGCCGCCCCACCCCAAACCCAAGCTCCCACCATTGCCCATTGTCCACTCCCTGCTGAGTACTGACCTGAGCCCTTGCCAACTCAGCACCCTTCCCTCCAGATCCCCTTACCTCCCACACAGTGCCCAGTCCATGGGCACACTCGCCCCTAGACCCACCCTCACACACGCAGGCAGATGCCTGAGCCCTTGCTGGCACAGCTCCTTTCCCTCCTGGGCACCCTTCCCTCCCATGAAGTGTCCAGTTCATGGGCACACTCGTCTCCCAGACCCACACTCACACACACTGGCAGACTCAGGTCCGTGTGCACACAGGCCATGCCAGGTCCCCCAGAGGTCCTCGCCAGCCCACAGCTGCTTGGTGGGCCCCACCAGACCCCCAGAGGTCCTCACTGGCCCACTGCCCATCTGCAGGCCCCCGGCCCGCCTGGTCCCTGGAGGATGACACTGGCTCACTGCCGATCTGTAGGTGGGATTGTAAACTTGTTCAACTGCTATGAAAAGCACTGTGATCAGAATGGACATAGAGCTACCAATGGACCCAGCTATCCCTCTACTAAGCATCTACCCACAAGATGTCAAATCTCAGCATAGAGACATTTGTTCAACTATGTTTATAGCAGCTTAATTCATAATAGCCAAGAATTGGAATCAACCCAAATGGAGGAATGAATAATAAAACTGTGGTATATTTACATGATGGAATTTTACTCAGCTGAAAGGAAAAACGACATATCGAAATTTAGAAAAAAAAATGGTCTGACTTGGAGAAGAGAGTCAAACACCTCTTATTCTCCTTCATATGCAATTCCTAATCAGGTTAACTGTAAAAGCCATACAAACCAGTCAGGAGAAGTGAGAGTTTGTGAAAGAAGGATAAGGAATGGGGGGAAGGGGATGACTTAATCATTAAGCTAAACCTATAATGATTCGAAATCATAAAATCCTCACTTGCCTACTGTAACCTATTGAGCAAGAAGTGGGCATCATCTAGCAAAAGGGGCTGTGAATAGAAGGAGAGAGAGTCTAAGCCCATGAAAAATATTTTATCAGCCTGGTAACTCCGGGACCCAGTCACTGGCTCCTTCCCTCACTGAGCTGTTGAACAAAGTGACCCATGAGGTCCCAAAAACAAGACAGATTCTGTCAAAGTTCTTGGAAACCTGCCCCAGGCCTGAGGTAAGATCCTGTTACTGATGAAACCACAGAAAGCCATCTATCAGCACCAAGAAACCCTTCGAGGTCCAGAATGGTAAGCAGCCCCCAGATAGTAGTTAGTGCAATGCTGGAAGGCACTGCAGAAGCTGCCAGGGGAAGCTGGTCAACAACAGTTGAAGTAAACAGAGACCACTGACATGAAACGCAGTCTGCTGCCATAAGTAGGCTGAACACACTTCCTTCTGGGAGAGAACCAAGACACGAGCACTTCTGTAATGGAGGCACCAAAACCTGGGGGAGGTAATCAACAGCTTTTAATTTGCCCAAGTAATCCACTCAGTGACTGGGAGCCCTTAACAGGAATTGAGGACTCAGGGCAAAATGCATTGGGAAGTATAATCTTGGGCCCCAAAGAGAAATTCACTTTACAAGTGATTTATAAAGAGGCTACTCACAATAGAATCTAGCCAACTCAGAAATGTGTATCTCAGTTAATCTATACTGAGCTCACTCTCTGATGGAGATTCTCTTTTTGTATTTTTCAGAAGGCAGCGAGAGAGCTGTGGCCTTTCCAACCTTACCAACAAGCCATAGACCAATAGCTGACATCCCAGCAAGAGAGGAGCCACACCAGACCTACCATGGAGGCTCCACATGGAACCCCGTAGATAGTGGTGGGATAAGCAAGAGACCTATAACTACAGCCAGTCGTTAACCCAGGATATTTCAGTGAGACAGACACCAATGATTTTCAACACAACCTAAAGCAGAAGTACAGAGGCCCCTAAGACCACAACAATAAAGCGGCCTTAATACTCATCCACCATAACTCAGGGAACTGAGTAGAAGAGGGGGCAGAAAGATTGAAAGAGCCATGGTGGAGGAGAATATCCAGAGACATGGCCCCCCTCAGTAACAACATACTAGGGCCGGCAAAACCAGACTGACTCCTAGGCTATCTATAACCCCCTACCCCATGGACTGATCCATACTGCCCACAGAGGATACCCAGCTGATTAGGGACAGAGAGGAGGGAAATCGGGGAATTGGGGACACCAACAATTATTTGCTCATTCAGTGTATCTAAATATGGATAATAAAGATATTTTATAAAAAAAAAAGAGCAGTCTCAAGATTAATCAATTTCTACCAACTGACAGCTCATTTGCTTTTGAATTTTTACAATGCAAATCTTTATTGAAATATTTCTATTTGAAAACTCATTATATGAAAGAAAATTAGGTTTCCACCAAACATATGTCCTCTTAGCAATCCCCAGATTTAGGCATAAATGTCCTGCATCATTTATGGAATTATGTAAAACATTTGTCCCAAGGTGATTTTAATCCTGCCCTTGGGATAAGCATGGTATACAAACTTTCTTAATTCACCTATCATTGGAAATACATGCATAGCTTTGCATACAACCTGGTAATTAAGTGAAATACATAAACTCAGGCCCATTACACTCCAGCTCACTATGTATTTTCATACTCTACAGGCCTTATTACAGGAGATGACTTCTTGCAGTTAGGGATTCACTCTGTGGTTATCATTGGGATCACCTGGGTTGCCCAAAGCCTCAAAGTAAAATTGGGGGCTTTGGCTGATGCTCTATAATACCTACAATCTTGAGAATGTGTGGATTTTCAGATCATAATGAATTATGTAGCGAGTTCCAAGTCTGCCTGAGCTGTAGTGTGATAACCCAAAAATAACACTGCCTTAAAAATCTCATTAAAAAAAAAAAAACAAACTCCTAAATCCAGGCGTGGTGGCACACACCTTTAATCCTAGCACTATGGAGGCAGAGGTAGGAGGATCACTGTGAGTTCGAGGCCACCCTGAGTCTACATAGTGAATTCCAGGTCAGCCTAGGCTAGAGTGAGACCCTACATTGGAAAAACAAAAACAAAAAACAAATAAATGAAAAACCTCCTAAAGTTCATGTTATGTGTGTTAAAATTATGTCACTGCATTTGTCAATTATTCCTCCAGGAAGCTAAACAATCTCAGGTCAAAGACCCTCTGTGGTCTTAAAAAAAAGATTCTTGAGTTCTGTACATTGAATTTTCAAAACATGTAGCATTTGATTCTCAAGAGAGCAGTGAATGAAAATCAGTAAGTCATCTCGTAGGGAGAGGGCCTTCATGGAGACGTTGTTACTAAGCGTTTCCCCTGCACCCCATTCTTCTGGAAGTCTCTGACTCTATGTAATGAGTGATGTGAAAACCCAGTCCCATCTTGAGGTATCCTACAAACAACCTTCCTTGCCTTTTTTCAAATGACATTGTGACTTAGCTTGTTCTCTGGTTTCCATCCTCCCTCCAAATCTTGTTCCAAAACCCAAACAAGACCCAATAGCCCCATGGCAGAGATTCCCACTGTGTCATTTAGGATGTTTTTTCAAACTTTCCAGGATCCTCTTCTGTCTTCAGACAGAATCCCTAGGTCTCCTCTCTGGACCCTACAAGTCCCTGTGCTTGCCTCTTCCTTCTCTTTTTCAGGCCTTCTAGACCCTTCCAGAGATAACCCAAAGTCTGTTGGAGGTCCTGTCACAAATGCCTGTTCCCTTTTGCCTCAGTTCACCACCCTTGGTTGTCTCCAAACACCCACCCCAAGGACATGTTCTGACTATGTTTCCTCTCACTGTGGAGCATGCCCTCATTCTGTTTCTCTTTCTCTCTCTCTCTCTCTCTCTCTCTCTCTCTCTCTCTCTCTCTCTCTCTCTCTCTCTCCTTACAAATAAATAAGTAAAAATGAAAAACGGACTCTGGCTGGAGAGAGGCTCACTAGTTAAAGGAACTTGCTTGCAAAGCCTGATGGTCCGGTTCCATCCCCCAATACTCACATAAAGCCAGATACACAAGGTGGCACATGTATCTAGATTTGCTTTGCAGTGCCAGGAGACCCTGGTCCAACCCATCCACCCCCTTTTCTCCCTCTCTCTTGCCTTGATATTACTAATGATTAAAATAATTCAAAATATAGACTCAAATGGTAATTGATATAATTTATTTGGTAGATGTCTTTGCAACTCATGTACAATGAATCAGGCGATCTTAAATTATGTCTATGAGGAAAACATAGGAGATAATCTCCGAGCTTCAAAAAAAGCCTTCAGCCTAACAATGTCATTTATTTCACACAAGCTTCCTTCACCACTGAGAATGAGAAGGCATTTAAATGTTAACAAATAACACTAAAGAGATAAAAGTCAATTATCAAAAGTGATAATAAAACAGAAGGAAGAGCTATGGCATACAAATGCTAGCGGAAAGATGGCATAAAATTCAGTAGCAATAACTTCACAAATACTGGAATATAGCATTATTCTCAAGAGGAGTTTAATGGATGACATATTCAACAAAGCTGGAAAGGCTGCATAACATCCCTAGCTTGCAAGATTTCCATGAACAAAGAAAATCCTGAAGATGTAAGGATCCAGTCTAGAAGCATGCCCACAGTCATGAGAAATGTGAAGTGTTAAGGTCACTATTTCAGAGAAGGAAGGAATTTCTAGAAAATTTAATTTGAGACTAGTTCTCAAACCCTCCAGCTACCATTTTCCTGAGCTCTGGAGGGCATGGATGCAGAGCAGCATGGGTCAGGTTTTGAACTCAGAAATCTACAAAAGCAGAGGCCTTCTTCCTTGCTTGTTCTTTTTCTTGTTAGCTTGGGGCCTTCTTCCTTGACCAGGGCATTGCCCATTGATCTCCTGGCCACACTCCAGCCTAGCACAAGTTTTCACCAGGGAATTTTCCTTTTCAGAATGATTTTTCTCCAAATGGCCGCCATATTTTGACTGGTGAATAATGGTTACATTGCTTGGCAGAGTGACTTCTATTCTCCGGAGGTTCAATTCAGGCTTGGGTCGGTTCCTTTCTTGGAGATATTTCCACTGGTCTAAGGACATTTCTTTTTTTGCTGCAGACTCCAGGGGTTCCTGTGACTTTGGAGGTTTCATTGGGAAGTCTCTGATGAGCTTACTTTGCTGGTTTACCACAAACTTGTCCTCCGTCTTCTGTGCTCCTGGGTCCCTGTCCACATGCACATCAACAATGCTGTCTTTGAGATTTTTTTGCAGTACATAAAAGAGCACATAGGCACGCTGATTCAGGACTGAAGTAATGTCACACCTGGTGACCTTAGCATCATCCATTCTATACCACTGTCCATCCCCAGCTTTTACATAAGAGAAGTAATGTCCACTGTGACAGCTCAGACCTGCATGGACCAGCACAGCATAGAGGACATACACAAGTGGTCTTCTGCTTGGCTGGGACATGTAAGGAGCCATGTCAAGAAGCTCAGGATATTTCACGTGCTGATCTACTTTGTCTCCGGTCAAAAATGAGAACCTTTTCATCACAATGATGAGAACCTTGGACACGGTTTTCAGCGTGAGTGTCTTCGTGGCTGGCACCTTCTTCAGACAAGTGTTGCACTGGTAGGCATTCTCCCCTTGCAGCTCCTCTGGCTTCACCAAATCATCCAAGGCTTGGCTCACACTGTGTGCTGCTGTGATATCCAGGGAAATGTCAAGATAGGGCTCATAGGTGTCTGAGGTTCCATGGCAGTGGAGACATCTGACTTGGGATCTCCAGTGCCCTCCAAATATCTCATGGATTATGGTGCTATACTCTGAGTTCGGATCTGAGTAGTTTTCTGCTTCCAGGCAGGAATTCTGCATTGCATTCAAAGTGAACATCAAGAACTCATGGGCGTCTTCCTGCTTGGACCTATGGAAGGTAGCAATCAGTGCCCCAGAGGGCCTGATAACATCCCCAGAATGGAGCAGTGAGCGGGTCACATGACCTTCCAAGGCACACATCATACAGAATCCCTGGTGGCGGCAGCTTCGAGAGTGCAGGTGGGTCAGCATGGCATTGGCCAGAGGTGGTGTGTGTGTCAGGCACTGAAGTGCCGAGTTCAGGTAGCAGGTGTTTCCCAGATTCTGGAGCCCAGCGCTCACTCCATAAGGCCTTTCCCAACTCAGGCGGTGCTTCTCCCTCAGAGAGAGCTCTGCTGCCATGGAGGTCAAATGATGCAGGTCTGGCTCAGGATAAGATGATTGGCACAAATCTGCAACTAGATAAAAACACACACTAAGGAGACTTCTGACCAAGATGGTGGACTTACAGATACTCCTGAGTTCCTGGGGTCAAATACGGCAAGGTTTTCCAGGGCTCTAACCATTGGGGGAGGGAGAATCCCAAAATTGCATGGGGGAGGGATGCTGTGGTACACACTCAGGAACCAGCTGTTTCTAAAATCCTTCTAGCTACTCATGAGGGTGGAAAGGGTATTAACATATCCTGACTGGCAAATACTCCCGCCAGAGTCATGAGCCAGCTATTCCTCTACTGGGCATCGACCCTCAAGGCTCCTTACTTCAACACAGAGACATGTGCTCAACCATGTTTATAGAGGCTCAATAGCAAAGAATTCACAATAGCAAAGAATTAGAATCAACCCAAATACCCATCACTCGATGAATGGATATCAAAGTTGATTCTATTCAGCAGTAAGGAAAAATGCCTCAATGAAATTTACAGGAAACTGGATGGACTTGGAACATATCTTATTCAGGGAACTCACATAAGAACAGAGAGACAAATGCCACAAATTCTCCCTCATCTGTGCTTCCTAATCAGATTAAGCTTGAATAGTAAAAAAAATCTTATATGTGAATATTGAGACTAGCATTGGGGATAGAAGGAAAGGAGGTTGGGTGGGTTGGGGGAGGACAGAAGGGCAGGAGGATATATACATTAATCTAAATCTATAATGAATCCATACCATAGAATACTTTCTTTTGCACAGCAAGCTCTTGAGGAAGATGGGGGCATCATCTGGTAAGAAGGGCCTTGAAGAGGGTGGGAAAGGCTCTGGCCTATAACTCCCTGTCCTAGTAATTGGTTAATTGCCACACTGAACTAGTGATCAGAGAGACGTATGAGGTCTCTATAGCAAGACAGGCTTAATTATGTCTAAGCTCTTCATTACCCACCCTAGGCAAAAGACACCATTGTTGAACATACCACAGGCTACTGACACACAACATGAAGAGACTGTACTGGATCCAGAAAGGAAGCCAGCTCCCAGATGGTTAGCCCGTGTAGTGCTGAAAGGTGCTATATGAGCCCACCAGGGGAAATTGGCCAAAGATATTCTGAGACAGCAGGGAGCATTGCTATACAACACCAACCCCAAGAATGCAGAGAATACTGCTATATGGCAGAGACCAGCAAGGCAAGAAGGCAATGTAATATATAACTAAGACATTTAACTGTTAAAAGGTGTAGACAAGGCTGGGCATGGTGGCTCGCACCTTTAATGCCAGCAATCAGGAGGCAGAAGTAGGAGGATCGCCATGAGTTTGAGGCCACTCTGAGACTACACAGTGAATGAATTCCAGGTAAGCTTGGTCTAGAGCGAGACTCTACCATGAAAAAAATATATATATGGACAAAATTCTCCAGTCTTCCTGATCTCAAAACATAAAAGCCAGAATTTGAGGTGGTATTTACTTGAAATTTGAACCTAGGTGGGTAATCTAGGCCTAGGGTAAATTGAGTGCTTAACCTCAGTAGGTAACCAAAGGCTCTCTGACTGGCTAGGAGATCCACTCAGTGGTAAGCAACCCTTAGCTAGAACTGGGACACAGGCAAAATTTTATGGAGACCAAAAACCTGGACTAGAAGGGGAAGCCAACACTAACCATGGGCCTACAGAGAGGCTACACCCATCACAATCTACCCAAACATACAATATTTGTATCATTTAACTGATACTGATCTCACCCTCCATTGGAGATGCTGTTTGTATTTTTCAGAAGGCAGTGTGAACCCTAGACAACTCAATTCTACCAACAAGATCTGAGATTATGGCTGACGCCCAGAAAAGAGATTAATCACCTATAACTCATCATCTAGAGCCCAAATGAAAGAATGGAAGACGGAGCAAAATGAGCAAGAGTGCCGCAGCCACAGCAACTCAGGCAACCTATGAAAGGGTAGTGGAGATAGACTACGAGGAAAATAAAAATAGTTCAAAGCAGAAACCTAGAGACTCTTAAGACTTCAAAAGTAAAGCAGACTTAGAACTCACATATTATGGCTGAGTGAATTTTGTGGAAGATGAGGTAGAAAGGTTGTAAGAGCCAGGGTGAGGGTGGATATCCAGAGGCATTGCTCCCCTCATGAAAAAAAGTCTGGAGAACCTACCTCGAACCCATCCACCAAAAAAAAACAAAAAACCAAAAAACATTTCATAGCCCTCCATCCCATTTCAAACATCCCACAGAGGAGGACCTCAGTGGATGGGGGACAGAAAGGAGAGAAATTTAGGAACCAACAAAAGACTTTCCATACAGTCTTTGCAATTGTTAACAATAAAGAAATTAATTTCAAACACACACTCACATACACTAAACCTGGTGCAGTGGTGCATGCCTTTAGTCCCAGCACTTGGGAAGCAGCTGCAGGAGACTTACTGTGACTTAGAGGCCACCTGAGATTACATAGTGAATTCCAGGTCAGCCTGGGCTAGAATGAGACCTACCTCAAAAAACCAAACAAACAAACAACCCACACACATTAGGTGAAGATGATTCTGCAGGAACCAAGGAACTTTGAGCATTTGGCTGAGGTGATCTAATATTTGAAATGACATTCAACAGACTCACCTTCCCTATGGATTTGAGAAGACTCCATGTTTTCAGGATCAAGAGGTGAAATTTTCCAAGGTAGATTTTCAAGGAGCAGAAGTATCAGCTTCTTAAAACCTCTCCAAGTGTTGAAGACTTTTGTTCCTCAGTCTCAGACCATGCGGACTCACAACGTCCTGGAACAGCCACAAACCTGTCCCTTGTGTAAGGTGTGGTCTTTAGGCCTGGAGTATCTGGAATAAAACTTTCTAATGGACCAAAGTTGTATACATGATATATGTTCAACAGTGCTGCTTAGATTACATATGATGAGATTGAAAAATTACAAAAAAAATTTCCAACGTAATACATAAAGATATTGACAAAATTCTGTGACAAGAAAACCATTTTCTAAGCTGGGCGTGGTGGCGCACGCCTTTAATCCCAGCACTCAGGAGGCAGAGGTAGGACGATTGCTGTGAGTTCAAGGCCACCCTGAGACTACATAGTGAATTCCAGGTCAGCCTGGACTAGAGCAAGACCCTACCTCGAAAAAACAAAAAACAAACAAACAAAAAAAAAACATTTTCTACATACAAATCAGAGATTAGGATTGTATTTACTGAAAATTGAAACCAACCTCAAATCAATCTACTTCATCCTGTCAAGTTCTCCTAGTACAACAGTGGCTCTTAACCTAGGTGGGTAATCAACAACTCCCTGTTTGGCTAGGAGATCCCCTCAGTGACAGGGAACCCAACTTGGAAAACAGC
>PVHP010043958.1:0-14267 GCA_004024765.1 Zapus hudsonius
CAATAATAAAGTTACACAAAAATGAGCAAAAAATAGATATTTTTATATGGATATGAGTAAAACAGTCTAACAAAATCCCATGATATTGGCCTGTGCTCCTCCCCTGCCTCTTAATTTTAAAAGTACCTGGGGAAGAAAATGATTGCATTCAGGAAGTCCATGATGTTTTGAAATGTCTGAAAGCTTTGTGTTCTTTCCTCTATACATTCAGTTTTCAGAAGAAAATGCAAATAAAATGAAGAAGATATATGGAGAATTCTGTAGCCATCACAAAGAAGCTGTTCGCCTTTTTAAAGAGCTCCAGCAGAATAAAAAGTTTCAGAATTTTATCAAGGTAAGTATTTTTAAATTGTATTACAGAGTGGTAAACCAGCATGGAGAAACAGTTCATGTGTGTGCCTTATGGGATTTAAACAAGCTTCATACTGAGGTTTTATTTCAGGGGTAGGAGAAGGAAGTGGTGGGTTTGTGGCAAAGAAAAAGTCTGTGTGTGTGTTAGTAAAATATTTCTTCTAAATCGTTTCACTTGGTATCTTGAGTCGGAAGGTCATGTTCCCTGACTTCTGAGAATATTTGCAGTGTTCTGGGAAGCTGTTTCATACCCTGACAAGTTATTGTTCAGAAAAACCGAAGTAAAAGCTAACACAGAATGGACTCATTCCATAGATTAGCTTCCAACTACATATTGTAAACAATGCATTTGAAAGAATATCATGATGATATTAGCACACTTAAATAAGTCAGCACTAATTCTTTGATATCTTCCGATCACTATGCCTTTCATGAAGTTGCATTGCTACACCAGAACCTAACCAAGGTTCAAGTACTGCATTTACTGGTTATATCTCTTTAGCACTGTTATATCTCTTTAGCGTCTTGGAACTTGAATGGTCCTCCTCTCTGCCACCTTTTCAGTTTATTTGTAGGAGAAATCAAATCTACAAAGCTTTCTGGCCTGGGCATATGTTGCACACCTTTAATCCTAGTACTTGAGAAGTGGAGGTAGGAGGATTACTATGAGTTCAAGGTTAACCTGGAACTACAGAGTGAGTTTCAGGTTAGCCTGGACTTGAGTGAGAACCTAATTTAAAAAAAAAAACAACCAAATGACAAAAGCTTTCTGGGTTCTAAATTATGTATCATTTAAGATTCTCCTCTCTTCTTCTCATGTACATGGGTAGTAGAATTTGAAAATGTAAAGAATAGTTTGTCAAAAAAAAAAGTTGCCACTATGAGAAGGGATTTAAAGTGCTGTAATACATAATAACAAATTTGGAGGAAGGCATGTTAAAAATATGGTAAACTACAAGTTCATTTTCAAAATTAACTTTGATTTCTATGAATTTTCAAAAAGGATTTTAAAATCTTAGAGCCTAGTGGCATTGAAATTAATGAAAAATGCATGAAGTTTTAATTAATGCAGATAATTCAGTCTGAATAGAATTATGAGTATAGATTTTTTTGATAGCTAAATTCACAGTTAAAAAAATACAAGTAGAAATTTTCTTCCAGCTCCGAAATAGCAATCTTTTGGCTCGACGCCGAGGAATTCCAGAGTGCATCCTGCTGGTCACCCAGCGCATCACAAAATACCCGGTCCTGGTGGAGCGGATTCTGCAATACACCAAGGGTGAGTGATGACTTCAGGAACAACGCTTGCTTCTCTTCTTGGTTTTAATAATTGAGGCGTCCTGAATGTTATGAATATTTGTGGTCTTTGTAACCTTTGTGTATATGCATGTTTGTTTGCTGTATAGGCAAATGTATGTATGTGTGCAGGGTTATGTCTGTGTAGCCAGAAGATGACAACCTTGGGTGTTGTCCTCAGGAACACCTTCCACTTCCTCTGAGACAGGCTCTGTCATTGGCCTGGAGCTCACCTATTAAGCTAGACTAGCTGACCAGAAAACTCTAGAGAGCCTCCTGTTTCCATCTTCTCTGCCCTGGGATAACAGGTGTGTGCCACATAGTATTGTATGTGGGTACTTGGGGATTGACCTCAGGTTCTCTCTCATGTTTTGTGGTTTGAATCTACCATGTACCTTATACATCTGTTTGAACACTTAGTCCCCAGCAGATGATGCTGAACTGATAAAGAAAACAGTTAGAGTGAGTCCACCTACCTCAATGAATCTAGAAAATTCCTCAGAGACAGGCAGAGAGATTTGTTTCCATGGTGATTCTAAATCCTGTCAAGTTGACAACCAGAGATTAACCATCACGTCTCTGGATTTAGTTCTTCTACCAGTGAGGTAAATTGATTAACGGAAGGAACCTCACTCTTCTCCATTAAAAAATGAAAATAACAATACTGGACTGGCCTCATGAAATTGTTATAAAGATTAAATGAAATTGTCTTAGAATTACTAGTGCACAAGAAAATATGAGACTAATATCTAGGGAAAGCTTTATAAATTTTGCTCTCAGGTAGAAGAGTGAAAACAAAATCAAAACTTTTCTGTTTGTATTTTATTTATATTTTCTTTCTTAAGTGTATTATAAAACTTCAAAGCCTAAATGTGTCAGATTGTGTTAGTTAACTATACAACTCCAGGATATATCCCATGCCAAGTTCTTGCTAGAAAGTATGGAAACAGTGACCCGCTGGGTGTCCGTCGGAGCTAGAGCTATGAGTTATGGCTCCTCTGGTGTAGTCAGCAGAGTAGAAGATGGACTCCTGCTTTTGGGGGCAGGTTTTGCCCATGGTCAGTCACTCCTTGGTGAACACTCTGGGGTCATTGTTCACTTCATTAGCTGTCCCCTTCACCTGGGGACCTTGTTTACATGTAGTTTATAAGTCAGTAGGTCTGGAGCAGAGCCCAAGGTCAGCAGTGTGTCTAACAAGACTCTCAGGGAGGCTAATGCTTCCACTCTCAGAGTCACACTCATTACAAAACAGAAATTTGTCAAATGATTTGGAGCCTTTTCTTGGCCTTTCTCCAAGTCATCTTGTAACTCAACATTGTGTTTTGCTACTTGGCTTTCCTAGTTGTAAAATAGGTT
The DNA here is from genome assembly GCA_004024765.1 of Zapus hudsonius. NCBI lineage: Eukaryota > Metazoa > Chordata > Mammalia > Rodentia > Dipodidae > Zapus > Zapus hudsonius. The sequence goes on from PVHP010043958.1 coordinate 3,004, forward strand.
CTTTAAAAGTAAAAACCCTTTCAGGAGGGGAAGGGCTCTGTTGAAGGGAGAGAGGGTAGTGAGTTATGTTTTTGACAGGCAGTGAGAGAGGAAAGCTCATCCTCGGAAAGATGGGGACCAGATTTGTTCTGTGAGGTGTGCTAATAAAACCCACGTCCATCTATGAAATGTGTAGACGTTGTGCAACGCTGAATGTGTTCCTCCTGACTGCTCTTTCTAAGCAGGCATTTTCTCAGCTCCAGGCTCTAGAGAATTCGGACTCTGTATCAGCTTTCTTTCCCTCTTCTCTCTTTAGTTCTAGGCACCTGAGTAAATGTCAGCTAGTCATTCATGATCATCAAATACAGAAAATAGCTCAATGCACTTTCACCTGGAATTTCAGGAAGCCATTCCAGCAAGGGCCAGGGCTTTACAGAAACCACTGGGACCAGCCACTGTTGGCTCTATAGTGTGTGAGCATTTGAAAATGTTTCCGTTTTTTTATAAGCAGAAGAAAAATATGTCAGTTTGAAGGAAATGTTTTCATTATAATATGAAGATCCTCCAATTTATGATAATACCATTTTGAATATTGTGCTTTGATGGAAAGAATATAACAAATGAGACTGGACCTCTTTGAGTCACCCTGTGGCCCTGAGAGGACGTAGGTTTGGCTCCAGAGCAGGGGCCAGTTCTTAGAAATGTAATGTGGGGATTTCTTGGTTATCAGTTTCTGGGAAGGTGGAAGGAATACTCTAATCTATAACGTGTTTCCTACCTGGATTAGTTACATTTCTTGTTGTTGTGACCAAGTATCTGACAAGAAGCATCTTAAGGAAAGCAGGGTTTAACTTGGCTTACAGTTTGAGGAGATATGGTCCCTCACGGTGGGGAAGGTACAGCATCGAGGGCGGGACTTGGTGGTCACATGACATAGGTAGTCAAGAAGCAGAGAGTGGTGGATGTGAGAGTTCAGGTGGCATCTCCCTTTTTGTTCAGACGAGGACCTCCCTCCAGGACATAGTACCACCCACATTCAAGATAGGTCTTCCCACCTCAGTCAAACCTCTCAAAATGCCATCACCAGTAGGACCAGAAGATTTTGTAAGTAATTCGAATTCCAGCGAAGTTGACAATGAAGATTCACCATAACACTGCTCTATGGAGAAAGTCAGACTCATCCCTAGAAGTGAGACATCTCATTGTCAGCTGATGCACATTTACTAAGGCAAATCTTCTGTAATCAAATACGGTGATGCTTCTTTGTGTGAGAGATATTGTAATATTTAAAATTAATTCAACGTTTTTCTTAGGAGAGCTTAGTTATTTGGACAAGACACTTAGAAAAATTCTTAGCACTCTGGATTATTAAATCTTATTTTTTTCCCTTTTCTTCATGCAGAAGAAACAGAAGAACACAAGGACTTATGCAAAGCCCTGGCCTTAATTAAAGACATGATCGCAGCTGTGGATCTAAAAGTCAATGAGTACGAGAAAAACCAAAAATGGCTGGAGATCTTAAATAAAATTGAAAACAAAACATGTACAAAGCTCAAAAATGGACACGTGTTTAGAAAGCAGGCCCTGATAAGTAAAGAAAGAACTCTGTTACATGACGGACTTGTTTACTGGAAAACCGCTACAGGTCGTTTCAAAGGTACGATGGCTCCTCTAGACCAATATCTCCTCCATTTTTTCCACATTATTCATTCAGCAAAGGATAGAATTTCCAAGGAAAAATAGTTGAGAATTGCAGAAACCATTATTTCTTTTTCAGTTGAAAGACCCTGTTGTAAAGCTCAGTAGGTCAACGTGAGGAGCAGTATCCACCATCAATGGGAGTTGCCATCCCAAGCAAAATCCTTCATATGTCTTTATGAATTTGCAAGCTTGTCATGTGTGAAATCAAAGGAATTGGGAGTTCTGCTAATTGTTGGCATAGAAATACTATTCTGGCAAATGTGGTGTGTTGAAAACAAGACAGCATACACCTACACAGCAAGGGGCTGTTGTGTGCCAATGCAGCCTGGGGCTGTCAGACCATGGAGAGGAGGAATGAGAAAACTCTGAATGTCTTCTTTGTTACTGAGTAATAAGACAAACCTATGTGCATGCTGGCCTTGGGGCAAACTCTTCCTCAGTTAGTAACATGCACGAACTTGACTCCATTAGTCTAGTTAGGACCTAAAGTAGTTGATTCAGGTTGTCAAGGGTTGGTCATCTAGTTAGCACTTTGTCTGACCTAGGCTTTCATACACTGACCTCACACTAGAATCACCTCTGGATTCAGAAAAATGGGCTGGTGCTCAAGTCTCCTTCCAAGGACTTTTGTTGGTCAGGGGGTGAAGCTCAGGTTTACAGATTCACCAGAGCAGCCTGTGCAGCCAGGGCTAAGGGCTTCTTGTTTCTAAGACTTCATCTTAATGACATCCTTAGGCACAGAAGTTGCTTAAAGGTCATTAGCCAGTGGAGGACAATCAGGTTTTTAAAAATTATTTATTATTTGTGAGAGAGAGAGAAGCTAAGAGAGAGAGAGGGGGGGGGAGGGAGGGAGAGAGGGAGAGAGGGAGAGAGAGAGGCTGATAAAGAGAGAATGGGAGTTCCAGAGCCTCTAGCCATTGCAAATGAACTCCAGACACATGTGCTACCTGGTGCATTTGGCTTTACGTGAGTACTGGGGAATCTAACTAGGATCCTTAGGCTTTTCAGGCAAGTGCCTTAACTTCTGAGCCATCACTCCAGCCTGACAGTCAGGTTTTGATGGAAGCCCAATCTGCAGTGGGATTTGCTGATTCACAGGGTACAATTCTGAAACTGGTAACTGCAGCCCATAGATCCTGCTTTTCTGTTTTGGTCCATTTAATAGTGTCAGTTCTTTGGCAGCTTTGATTAGCAGATGCAGTGGTTATAGTCATGGTGGGTCCTTGTGAGCAGTTTCCATGGGAAGCTCAGACCTCACTCATACCTGAGGGAGCAGGTTTTCCTGAGCAACTTGATGCAGACACTGCCCTATTGCATGTTTAATTAAGACTATTTCTTTGTACAGGTAAGGGCACCTGCCACTCTGTCAGAGCCTTCTTTTGCAAGGGACTTGTGGGAGGTTGAGGCAGGGGCTTGCTACGTAGCCCAGACTCCCCTCAAACTCATGATCTTCCTGCCATGAGCCTCTCAAGTGCTGGGGTTATAGACATGCACCACCATGCTGGCTCACAGCTTTTCGGATTTGGCCATTTTTCTTCCATTTTGAAAGGTTTACTATTAACTTTTGCTAGAGGTTTAGTTCTACCAGCAGTTCTACACACAAACATACACATTTAGACACAGCTTTTTACTAATCTTTAGCTGTCATAATACATTTTTTTAAAAAAATACAAGTTGTATAATTAGATGAACCCATCTTATTTTTGTTAAATTCATTTAAATTTCAGGTGAGAAATGAAAGTATTTAATAAAGGTTTCCGAGCTGTGGCATGTGTGATTAATATTGTATTTTTGTCTTTGAAGATATCCTAGCTCTGCTTCTAACGGACGTGCTACTCTTTCTGCAAGAAAAAGACCAGAAGTACATCTTTGCAGCTGTTGTAAGTCCATGGCCACACAATACCGATCGTAATTGACTTAATGCTGCACTTCCTTGAACAATGCCATTCTTAGTGAAATTCAATGGCCCTATGTGTTCCTACTGCTGATTTCATAGCTGGTTCAGTCTTTAGTGTAACCAGATTGTGAAGTATTGAACTGCTTTTGTATTGATCGTGAACAGACACTGCTTTGGGCTTCTCCCTCCCCAAGTGCCTCCCTGCTGTCTGATTATCTGAGTCTTTCCTCGAGTTCCCTACCCTCATCTCCCTGTTTCTCGTTTGGCAGCTGAGATGCTGATGACAGGCCTCCGTCACTTCCAGCATCCACTCTCTCTCTATTCCTCCTGAGGGGTGCCCTTGTTGGCCCGCCTGCCAACCTCATTCATCAGTGCTGTGGGAATGCATCTGCCTAATGAGAGAACATCGTTCTGATATGTAAAGAAGGCCCTTTCTTTTCTTTTTCTTAAATGATGCATGGGATTGAATTTGGGGCCTTTTACATACTAGGAAAATGCCCTACCGCTGAGCCACGCCCTCAGCCCTCGAGCCTTGTGTCTGTTGCAATGATGGCTTCTGATGATGGTTTCCTCTGTGCTGTGTAGAGGGTTTACATGGTAGACACACAGATAGATTTTAGTCTCGTACTAAATGCTAACGGTTTGTTATGTATCTTACTCAGTCTGTGTGGGATCCAAAATGGTCTGGAGAAGGAAGATGTCACCAGTTAACTCTCTAGCCCCAGGCCTGCTAGAGAAAAGAAGCAAGGACATAATACTGGTGAGGACAGCATAGCGAGGACTCTTAAAAGTACAAGTGTTTACTACCCATTGAAGGACAGGGCATTTTGGAGCATTAACAAGTATCATTACTCCAGCTGGTTTTGGAAAATCTGGGGCTTAGTGAAGTTTCTTTTTTTAAAAAAATATTTTATTCATTTTCAAGCAGAGAGAGACAGAGAGAGAGAGAGAGAGAGAGAGAGAGAGAGAGAGAGAGAGAGAGAGAGAGAGAGAGCACACTAGGGCCACCACCTTGTGGGTCTGGCTTATGTGGGTCCTGGGGAATTGAATCCAGGGCCTTAGGCACTGGAGGCAAATGCCTTAACTGCTGAGCCATCTCTCCAGCCCCTTAGTGAAGTTTCTATTTTGCTGTCCAGAGAAAACCAAGGAGCATGCCTGGCCAGTGATTGGATTCCATGGGGAACAGCTGCAGCAGGGCTTCCCTGCCTGCCTGTGCTGGTCAGGCTGACCTGAGGGGCTTCTTCTGCCTGTTGAAGCTGCCGCCTCTCATCTGCACCATGATAAAAGCCCGAGGCTTTCCCACAGAGCACAGCAGAGGGTAGCACAGAGCCTTACACAAGTCATGGCCCTGATCCATTTTCACTGACTCTGTCTCTTGTGGGTTTCATGAAAACTTGTTTTCTTTTTTATTAATAAGTAGAAACTCTGCATGTACAAGTCTTGTGTTGGTACCTCCATTTCCCTCCTCTCTGCCCCTGTTCCATTGAGGGTCCTCCTGAGTGCTCCATGGGATGGAGGGCTATGAGTTGTGCAAGTAGCAGTTTATTTTGGTGGTGGGGAGGGAGCAATGGCTCTGGATATTCCCCACCACCACCACCATTGCTCTTACAGTCTTTCCAAAAAGTTCCTGAGCCACGGTGGGTGGCTATTAGGTCTGCTTTAGTATTGAGCTCTTAAGAGTAACTGGGTTTTGACTTTGGCTTGTTTCGGGTATCCTCAGAGTCTGTCACCATTACCCTTGCATAGGTCGTTAGGCTTGCTGTCGAAGCAGCACTCTTGCTCATTTTGCCACTTCCTCTGTGATGTCATCTGGGCCCTAGATGATGCGTTAGAGGTGGAGGAAAACTTTTTGATTGGTCTAATAGCCTCCCTACTCTGCTACCTCAGAAACATTGAAAGAACACAGAGAAAAAGACAGGAGAGTGAGGCCATTATGTGTAACCCATGAGATGATGGGGACCAGCTTGAAGGGAAATGGTCGCATCAAATCTTTATAGAAGCACAGGTACCAGACAGTAGAAGAGCCAAGTGGATCCTGCTTCCTGAGTGCCATGGTAAGCCTGGTGATCTGTGGACTGGTCAGGAATCAGGCACAGAATCCTTGACTGCTAGGAAAGCATAGCAGAGATTCAGATCAAGCTGTGATACTCAGTTTACACTACGACTTGAAGTGTGACATGACCCCTGGAAGAATTATGTATGCCACTCAGAGATAACGTGTACCTTTAAGAGGAGGGAAGTTGGAAATATAGCCCTCCAAGTGTCAGAGTAAAAACAGCCACAACTTAGCTTTCCTTGATGAAATGTTTGGCCATGTTATCAATTATTAACTGCTACTGTTTCTGGAAGCCTGACGTAGCTGACCAAATTCATAAAGGTGATACTGGAAAACAAGAAAGCAGTGTCTTTCCTTAGAATCTGACCGACTCTTTGACAATAGCCCCTGTGTCATTAATATCTTACAGTGAACATCTTGGGGGTTGAATCATTAGATCAGGATATCCATATATCTGCTTTACCCATTCCCACCCTAATTTTTTAAAACAGTTCTTCTTCACTTCTTCTTCTTCTTCTTCTTCTTCTTCTTCTTCTTCTTCTTCTTCTTCTTCTTCTTCTTCTTCTTCTTCTTCTTCTTTGAGGTAGGGTCTCACTCTAGCCCAGGCTGACCTGGAATTCACTCTGTAGTCTCAGGCTGGCCTCCAACTCATGGTGATCCTCCTACCTCAGCCTCCTGAGTGCTGGGATTAAAGGCGTGCGCCACCACTCCCGGCTCAACAGTTATTCTCACACTTCGATCCACAGGTGAGAATCTCCCTTCTCTGGGTTTGTTAAGAAACCCTCCTCTAGTGGGTGTGTATCTTGTTACATTGTATAGATGACATGATATCTTTGAAAGTTGCCAGAAGGTAAATGCCTAAAAGTAACAAGAGTTTATTTTTAAAGAGCACTCAGAGAACCCAAACCTAGGAAGTAAGTACCTCTATCTAGTCCTGGAATAGCCAGTCAGGGAAGAATCTAGGAAGAATGCATATGAAAGGAGTCCATTTCAAAATTAAATGATAAGAAAGAAGATGAAATGAACGTGTGGATCTGCAAGTCCAATTGCAGCATCTGAAGACTCTCAAGAGCAGATCCAAAATCACGTAAAGGCTCATCAGTCCTGCTCGCAGGACCTTCCTCATTACAGAGGACACCATTCAGGAAGCTATACCACAGAACTGCTTTTCCTTCCATTTCCAGAGCCAAGCATGGGACTGGGTAGACTAGGGTCTGTTCGATCATGATCTACATTTTTTTCCCACTCTAGTCTGAGAAACATGAAAGAGGCAGTCCAGATGTGCCCTGGCATACAGCTGCAGATGTGGGAGAGCTGTACAATGCTGGGGAGGCAGGCAAGCCAGTGCCAAGGAGTCGGGAGTGGAAAACAGTGGCACGTTCTGGATAAAGGTGTCACCTAGACCATGAGGCAAACACAAGTCTACGACTGGCACTGCAGACCACAGCAGATTCTTCATCCATACCCCCCCCCACACTGCTCCCCTACACCCCTTCGTTTGGCTATTCTTTCAGCTGTAGCTCCTTAGCTATATGAAGAATATCAGGGTCTTTACCTGTGAGTCCCCAGGGCTTAGCATGGACCACTGAAAGACCACAGTAAAGATTGGTTGACAAGGTGATGTTGTCACATCTTAGACATCTAGGCTTAGACTCTCTTCCTATTTCCCTCGGGTGGATGATGGTAAACCTAGTCCTGAAGACATAAAGTGCTTACTGTGTACAAGGCACTGTCCTTTTGCTTGTGATAAGATGAGTTAGTTAACCCTATCCTGCCCACCATGTGCTCATCTGCTTGGTGAGGAAGAGAGACAATTACAGGTAGAGCCAGTGTACTCTGTCTGGGGCTGGGGTCTGCCAGGCAGCAGCAGACTCTCTTGTCTTACCACCTCATTCCCACCTTTCATTTGGAAATCCACCCTCTGAATTACTAGGGTTCTGTTCCCTTCAATGTATTGTCAAATCCAAGTATTCTTAATTTTTTTGGTAATATGTGACACAGTTTCCTGTCCTGTTTCCCTAGAAAAATCCTTCTTCCCTTGACCAAGCATTTTGATACTTTATTTTTATCCCTCTGATTTTTCTGGGTTTTTTTTGTTTGTTTTTTAGTTGTCCTTTTAACACACATAAACTCTTAAGGACAAATATTCCCCTAAATCTTCACTGTCCATATTTGGTTTGGTTGTGCAGTGTCTTCTGCGGGCACATGTACTGAATGCTTGGTCTCTAGTCACTAGTGTTATTTGGGGAGATGGTGGGAACTTTAAAGAGATGGGCCCTTATAGAGGCCCCATTAGGCCCATGACTTTGAAGGTTGTCCCTGGTCTGGTTCCTTTCTAGGTCTCTGTCACACCCTTTCCTCCACTATGGGCCACAGTCTCTGAAACCATAAACCTTTTCTCCTTTAAGAAATTGTTTGTGCTCAATGTTCTGTCACAGTGACTAGAAAGTTAACGTGCCATTCCCCTCCACATTGGAGAACTTCCGAAGCCCTTTGGAGAATTCACAGTGAGATCAAGGCTTCCCAACCCTGCTGCTCTGGGTGACTCTCGCTGTAGATAGAGACCATGAGGTCTCACCGGCACATTCTCCTGTTCCCTGCAGGACCAGAAGCCATCTGTTATTTCCCTTCAGAAGCTGATTGCTAGAGAAGTTGCTAATGAGGAGAGGGGCATGTTTCTGATCAGCGCTTCCTCAGCCGGTCCTGAGATGTATGAGATCCACACCAATTCCAAGGAGGAGCGAAACAACTGGATGAGGCGGATCCAGCAGGCAGTGGAAAGGTAACAGCTCATTCTGCCTGTCGTCTTGCAATGTGGTTGTCAACTGAGAGAACGTATTCTAACCTTGTCTCCCCTGCATGCAAACTTTGCTTCAGCCAGAGTTGAGCGTTCCCTGCCCTTTGCCCCTGCCTGCACCTCTTCTGCCACCCTGTCCTCTGCACACCTCCCCTCTACCTGTAGTGCCCACCTGCTTCATGAAGACCCTTCAGTTCAGGTGGTCTCGGCCCTGCCTGAAACGCAGTCACACCTGCTCTCTAAGGCATTTATTCGGTGTTGGTCACATATGTCTATCATTTTTATATTGAATGTATAGATGTGTGTGTTATTAGACTGGAAGTTCCTTGAGAGCAGGGACCATGTCTTACATTCTCCGTGTGCCTTGGACTGAGAAATCATTCAATAAAAGATGAGTGGAGCAAAGTGTTCTAAAGCACCTTATTCCTGGTTACTTGGGCAAAGATAGTTGTGATAAGTGAGGGTGGGCGTCGGAGTTCTTGTTGGCAGTTTGATTCATTAGATCTTGGTCTTATATAAATTGTTTTCACCTCTACTGGATTTACCCAATATGGGGCTTGCCTCCAGCTTCTGAACTCTTGCATTCTATCCCTCCATTAAGAGTATCCAACTGATAGAAAAGTTAAAAAGTTGTTATCTTAGTTATACGTAATGACTTACTGTTGGTATTGGTGGAGGTGGTGGTGGTGAGTGTCAGCATTGTGTGTGTGTGTGTGTGTGTGTGCATGCATGCGCATGTGTATATATATGTGTGTGTCTGTGTATGTGTGTATATGTATATGTGTGTGTGTGCATGTGTATATATATGTGTGTGCACGCATGTATATATATGTGTGTGTGTTTGCACACATGTGTATATATGTGTGTGTGCACATTTGTGCATGTGCATTGAAATATTCAAGTCATCTTCTGACTTTGAACCTGATGTTATAACATGAAATGTCCTTTAAGTACTCAAGAAAACAAATCTCTTGGCAAAAAGACATGATGAATTCTCTTTATGCCGAATTTTTTGCCTTTGTGAATTAGCCTCTTGCCAAGTTCCCATGTTTTTCTAATGAGCTTCAAGCGATACTTGGATATGGTTTCAGTATTGTGTCTTGAATGTTGTCTTTCCAAGTTGCCCTGAAGAAGAAGGGGGGAGGACTAGTGAATCCGATGAAGAGAGACGGAAAGCTGAAGCCAGGGCGGCCAGAATTCAGCAGTGTCAAGGTATGCCCTGCCTCTCTGGCTCCTTGGTCCTGACGTTCTCTGTGGGGGCTGGGAAAGCCCTGGTGTCATGAGCAAAGGTGATAACAGTGGCTAATTGTGTGCACCTGAGGCCCAACCTGTCACCCTCCAGGAAAACCACCAGAGACCAGATCAGCTCCTCCTTCATTCACCTTAGTGACTAAGCGACATACAGACACCTGCGTAACATGAATGAAAGTCACTCTGGGTGGTGTGCTGGTCACACGTGTGACTGGACAAGGAGCCCAATGGGCCATTGAATGCAAATGTGTGACATAATGAAATATATTTATCTCACTAATTCTCAACTCAGGGCCTTACATTAGAGTCACTTGAGGAGGCGGACATTAATACCGATGCCTGGACTCCATGCTTAACCGACTGAGGAGGAATTTGCAGGGTGTGAGGTGTAGAGTTGGATATTTTAACCCCCCCCCGGGGCCAGGTGATACTAAGGTGACTAGAATACAGTCTCTGAGAGCAGAGTGTCACCTGATGGGAACATGACCAATTTGTAACATGTTCATATATGAAAGTTTTCAATAAGAATGTCTAAAAAGCTCTCTGGGAGGGTCATTGGAGGGGGAGTGGTATCAAAATGTATTATTTGCATGTATGAAAGTGCCCAAACGAAGAAATTATGAAAAAACAGAATTCTGTAATGTGCTGAAATCCGAGGGAGATAATTATGTAGAAATGGTCAAAGAAATTAGGTGTTTAGAAGCAAAACCATAGCCTGTGTTTGCTTTTGCCTGAAATTAGCTGAAGACCGAGACTTTCAGCCTCTGCATTGTTCTCTCCTGAGCATTCACTCGTCACAGAGCGGCCCCTCAATTTCCATTCCTGAGCTGGGTGTTTAGTCTTAATAGGAAACAGCCTCCCTAAACAAAGAAAAATGTTGCCAGGTTTTCTGGAATTCTGGGAATGGGAAAGAAATATGTATCCAGTGCAGTGGGAGATGGGAGAGGTATTCAGCCAGTTGCTGGAGGTCACAGGCATCATATAAAAGAGTCAGGATTTCAATGGAGGTCTGTCAATCCAATAATACATGGTTTATCTTTTGAGCCAGACTGCTTGTTAGGTAGTGATGTCTTTATCTCCTAACTCAGAATCTCTATCTTTTGTATTCCTATTAGTAATAACCTTTATGGTAAATCCTATTTCATAGAAATACTCAGTAACCAAGACCAACAAATTTGCACCTATTTGGAGGAAAAGCTACATATTTATGCTGAACTTGGGGAACTGAGTGGCTTTGAGGATGTCCACCTAGAACCTCACCTCCTCATTAAGCCTGACCCAGGAGAGCCTCCCCAGGCAGCCTCCTTACTGGCAGCAGCACTCAAAGAAGGTGAGTTGTCTTGGAAAGAACTGGATTCAACAAATCCAGTAATCATACAGGGCACCTACTGTGTGCCATGAACAATGATCTTGGTACTGAGGACGCAGCAGAACAAGACAGCATGCTTAATCTCCCGGAATTTATAATGCAGAACCATCTCCATAGGGAGAAATAGGTATGTCGGGCTGTGTGTCAAGTGCAATGAGGTAAGGTAAGCAGAATAAAGGGGTGGGGTGTTATGGAGTTGGGGTGGTGCTGTTCT
>PVHP010043959.1:0-14297 GCA_004024765.1 Zapus hudsonius
CTGTGTTGGGGGGGGGGCAACTAGTTCTTGTTTTGGTCCAGTAGGATTTAAGTCTATAGAAACCTTTCCCCTTTGAATGTTGAACTTGGTTCCTGGGTACCTTCCAGACTTATATTTATGTAGGCCCCAAGTCTTTCCTAAATCCCAGTGACTAGATGTGGAAAATAAATCCCAATGCCTAAGAGTGATGTTGAGGGGGCTACAATACCCAAGCCATGGACAGTCCTTATTTCTACTCAGTTTTAATTGAATATAAGCATCACGATCTGTCTAAGGGCTATAGTCTCGCGTCCCCAAGCTGCACAATGATATTGTCCTTCCCCTTGGCAAGACAGTCCTCCATCAGCTGGACATACATGATATTCACCCCCCCTCAGCTCTTTTTTAAAAGCTAGCTCAGAGCACCCATACCACAGGGCTTAGTGGATACAGTTGCACTCATCATCCCTCTATATACAGTTCCTATGTATGTGCACATCCTGGCCATGAAGTACATAAATCTAAGTTAAATATGGGAAGATCCATAGGCATTTTGGGTGGCATCCACAAGAATCACCCATTTCTGTATCCCATAATTCCCATCTGAAAGCTGAGGGCATATAAGCTCTTGCATGAGTTAAGACAGCATAGCTTGTAAGAGTTAAGAAGAACAAAGTCTTAGCTTGAGTGGATCCTCCTGGTGCCAGTGAACAGTCCATCTTCTGTGATCCTCTGGTTTCCTGTCTGGTTTGGCCTGCTTAGCCTGGGAATGGTGTATCCAAGTCCTGATGCCGCTTACTTTCTATGTAGTTGGTGTAGTCAGGATGACGTGCAAGGTTCCTTCTGAAGGCCTTGGTGCAATGGCATTTAACCTAAATGAGGTCATGTGGGTTAAAGGAATGGGGATGAAGAGGGACAGTCTGAAAGGCAGCCCTTATTTGGGGTTGTATCAAGTCTTGAGTCTGTTGGATAGCCTGAAGTGACTGGAGTAGGTAGTCTGAGGATCTCTCCAAGAATGTCATTTCTTATTCTTGCAACTAATGGGGGGGGCTTGTGAACATGATTTTAAAAGGGGCTAAACAAAGACAATAGGGGGTGTAATGAACACACAGTAATGAAAAGGGAAGAAGATCCACCCAGTCCTCGCCAGTTTCTAGGGATAATTTTGTTAAGATCTCCTTTAAGATCTGATTCATCCTTTCTACCAGTCCTAAACTTTGGGGATGATATGTACAATGTAATTTCAAATTAATACTTAATGCTTTGCTTACCTCCTGAATAACTTGAGATACAAAAGCAGGTCCATTGTCTGATCCTATAACTAGTGATAACCCAAACCTCAGAACTAATTCTTCTATCAGTTTCTTAGTTACTGTCTAAGTAGTTTCTTTCTTCATGGGGAAAGCTTCAACCCATCCTGAAAATGTATCAACAAATACTAACAGGTATTTATACCCATATTTACTTGGCCTTACCTAAGTAAAATCTACTTCCCACCATCTTCCTGGCTTACTTCCTCATTCTCTCTTCCCCACAGGTGGCGTCTTACCAGTTAAAGCATTTGCCTGTTGACAGGAGACACAGCGAGGCACAATGTCCTTGATGATGGAGTCCATGTCTTGGAAATAATAAAACTTCTTATAAGTTTAGTCAATTTTGTAGTTCCCAGTGGGAACTGGAGTGCAGGTCACGTGTAAGCTTTTGTCCTATGGCCTGGGGTAGAATTAAACATCCTTCAGGGAGTATCCACCATCCATCCGAGCTCTTGATTTCCTTCGTGAGTCCCGCTTTCTGGTTCTCCTCCTTGGTGTAATTTGGACTGTCTGGAAGGGTGGGAGCTGGAAGAGTAAGTAGCTAAACAGACAGTCATTTGTTCTGCTGCTTTCTTAGCATCAGGAGCAGCCAGTCCATTTCCTATTGCTTCCAAGGAGTCCCCTTTTTGATGTCCTGGGCAGTGTATAATTGCTATCTGCAAGGGAGCCAGATGGCAGATAATAGTCCCCATATCTCATCCTTATTTTTAATAGTTTTTCCTTTTGTGGTAAGCAGCCCTCTTTCTTGGTAGATTGTCCCATGCACGTGTGTAGTAGCAAAAACATACCGCAAGTCAGTGTAGATGTTTACCTTCTGTCCTTTTCCTAATCCAAGGGCTTTCATGAGGGCACTCAATTCAGCCTTTTGAGCTGAAGTCCCAGCTGGCAAAGATGCTGCCCAGAGAACTTGTGTCTCGTTGGTTACAGCTGCCCCGGTGTGTTGTTTTCCATCTTTTATGAAGCTGTTCCCATCCAAGAACAGTATTAAGTCCGGGCTGTCTAGAGGAACATCAGTGAAATCAGGGCACAATCCATGGATGTTAGTCAGTACGTTTAGGCAGTTATGTAGGGGTGTCTCTTCGTATTCTTCTGGGAGCAGAGTCACAGGATTTAAGGCAGCTGTTTGAAGAAACTTAATGCGAGGTTGGTCTAGGAGCAGAGCTTGGTACTGAGTGATGCAAACATTTGTCATCCATCAGTTGGTTGGGCTGCAGACCAATGTTTCTACAGCTTGGGGGGGGGCTGTAATCAGTAAGTCCTGTCCCAAGGTTGGTTTGTCAGAGTCTTCTACTAGCAAAGCAGTGGCTGCTATCACTCACAAACAGTTTGGCCATCCTGACACCACAGGGTCCAATTTCTTAGACAAATAAGCATGGGGGTGCTGCCATGGCCTAAGTTTCTGTATTAAAAATCCCCGTGTTGCTCCCTTTCTCTCATCCACAAACAAATGGAAGGGCTTGTGAATATCAGGGAGGGCCAATGTTAGAGCTGTAATCAGTGTCTTTTTTAGGGCCCAGAATGCTTCCTGTTTTTCAGGTCCCTAGGCAAAGTCCTGTTTCTTTCCTTTAGTCAATTTATAAAGAGACTTTGCTATGATAGCAAAGTTTGGGATCCAAGGACGGCAGTATCCCACCACTCTTAGTAACTCACTTTGTAGTAGGTTGAGGAATACCTTGGACAGCTTCTACCCAAGTTTGAGAGAGGGTGCACTTACTTCCTTCCAGGTTATAACCCAGATAGGTGACTTTGTGATTGAAGAGTTGGGCCTTTTAGGCTGAGACACGTTATCCAAGTTCCTGAAAAGCCTCTAGGAGGTTTTTACAACTTTGTTTCTGTGTCTGCTGCCAATAGGAGATCATCCACATACTGTAAAAGAGTTACCTGGCTGTTCTGTGATCTAAATTCTTGGAGATCTCAATGTAAGGCTTCATCAAATAATGTAGGTGAGTTCTTGAATCCCTGAGGCAGCCTTGTCCAGGCTGATTGTCCATTGAATCTAGTCTCCCAGTCCATCCATTCAAATGCAAAAATCGGTTGGCTTATTTTGACCAGTGGGAGGCTGAATAAAGCATCTTTTAAGTCCAGGACAGAATATATCTTTCATTTGGGTGGTAAGAGATTGAGGAATGTGTATCAGTTAGGGACTGTTAGATGTAGGTCATGTACCGGTACATTTACTTCCTTCAGGTCTTGTACTGGATGGTAGTCTCCTGTCCCTGGCTTTCTGACCAGCAAGAGAGGTGTATTTCATGGGGACTTACAGGGGACTAGAATTCCTGCCTCCAACAACCAGTCTATATGAGTCGGAATTCCTTTTCTGGCTTCCAAGGACATGAAGTACTGGTGGATACTAATAGGAGTGGCTGTACTCTTAAATTCTACTATTATAGGTGGCTGATGTTTAGCCAGCCTAGGTGGGTTAGATTCTGCCCAAACTAGTGGATATTTTGGTATGTTTCTTAAAGAAAGTCTCGATTATTTTCCTCCAAAGAAGGGTCCTTTAAAAGCTCTCATGGTTTTGGGCTGGAGAGATGGCTCAGCGGTTAAGGTACTTGCCTCTAGTGCCTGAGGCCCTGGGTTCAATTCCCCAGTTCCCACATAAGCCAGACCCACAAGGTGGTGGCCCTGGTGCGCTCTCTTTCTCTCTCTCTCTCTTTCTCTCTCTCCCTCCCTCTCTCTGCTTGAAAATGAATAAAAAATATATTAAAAAATAAATAAATAAATAAAAAAGCTCTCATGGTTTTTTGACTGTTCCTTATGGAACAGTCAAAAACCATAAGAGGATATTGTGGCATATCAACTTTGATATCTTTCTTGGTAAAGGTGTTTTGAGCCTTTAATTTATGAAGGAGGTCTCATCCTAAAAGTGGATATGGGCTATCTGGAGCAAGGACAAATGAATGGCTTATGTTTTTTTTTTTTTCCCTAAGTCTATTTTTTGTTCTGTAGTCCAGGGACAGAAAATACTTTTTCCTGTTACTCCTTGGATTAGAATCTTATTTTTTTTAAGGGGACCCATATCTTTGGTAAGGACTGAAAATTGAGTGCCTGTGTCCAGGAGGAACTTTATAGGTCTCCCCTCCACTTTCAGGGTTAACCTGGGCTCTGGGAGGGGTTCAGAATCCTGATGTCTTCAGTCTTCCTCTAGACTGAGGACAGAAATGTTCCTCCGTTTCCTTTCCTCTTTATGAGGACATTCATTCTTCCAGTGTCCTATCTCTCTGCAATATGCACATTGATCTTTTTTAAGGGGTGGGTGTTCTGAGGCCTCTTTGCTAAATCCCTTAGTAGTATCTCTTTTGTCCATCCTGCGTGGCTGTCCTCTGCCCCCTGAGATGCCACCAGAAACTTAGTCAGCCTCTTAAATTGCCTTTCCTGTCTATCCTCCAGGGTGTTTCTATTACGATAAACCATAAGGGCTATTTCTACCAACTTAGACAAATTCTCCTCTTAAAATCCTTCCACTTTCTGCAGTTTCTTTCTGATATCAGGGACCAATAGAGCCACAAAAGTGATATTAATCATTCAGCGATTCTTAGGTGCCTCTGGGTCAATGGGTGTATAAGTACGATATGCCTCTTGGAGGCATTCAAGATATGCTGAACATGACTTTGTGGGGCCCTGAATAACTTCACTAACCTTAGACAAATTTGTGGGCCATTTTGCAGCAGCCCGGAGACCACCCAACAGATACCAGCAATAGGCTAGGAGCCTCTCCTTATCATCCCTCGAGTTAGGGTTTCATATCAGAGGGTTAGAGAGAAATGCTGCTTTTAGTGTGACTGGAGTTGTGATTTCTTTCCCCATAACTTTTGTGGGCTTCCGTTTCCACACACTTTTTTCCCTCAGTAGTGAGGAGGGTCTGAAGGAACCACTGACCAATCATCCCAAGTGGGACGGTGGGTCAAAAAACAGTTTCCAAGAGATTAATCAGCCCTTGGGGTTTTTCTGAAAAGGAAAGATTCTGTTGTTTCCAGTTATAGAGGTCTGAAAAGGAGAAAGGGGTGTAGACAACAAGGGGCTGTGGGGGGTCACCATCTATAGAGGGACCTGTCTGGAACATTTCACATAAAGGTAAAATAGGGGCAGGAGTAAGGGAAGTGGAATCAGGATGTGGGGAGGCCTGACCTGAAAGGTAAGATACTCCAGATCGAGTGTGGGGAGGGGATAAAAAGACTGGGGCAGGAACAGGGACAGGAGTAGGGTAGAATCTGGGAGGGGAGGATAAAAGAGTGGGTTCTGAGGGAGAGGTGCAGTAGGTAGGGAGGGGGGAATTCTTCCTCAGGCTGTTGAGGAACCAGTTTGGGGTTTTTCTTCTGAGAGCCTTGAGGAGGAGTAGTGAAGGCCATTCAAATCTTGGGTCTATCTTTATCTTCCTGGAAGATCTTCTTAAGCCAGGCTGGGGGTTCTTTGACCAGGAGTCTCCACACTGTGATGTAGGGAATCTGGTCTGGATGAAATCCATGGCATTTCCCATAGATCTTAGCCTGTAGGGAGTAAATAAGAGGGAGAGAAAATGAGCCCTTGGGGGGCCACTTAGTTCCTTTGGTGGGTCAGTCCAAAGTGCAATACATATCAAGTTGTCATGTAAAAACTTCTCCAGTTATATCTTGACCTTTTTTTCCTGAAATCTGAAAAGTGAGATTTTACAAGTTGGAGGGGAGTGGGGACAGATTAGGAAGCAGTTTGGCCCATCTCCCAGAATATAAATCCACACACCAAACAGACAAAAAAAAAAAAAAAAAAAAAAAAAAAAAAAAAAAAAAAAAAAAAAAAAAAAAAAAAAAAAAAAAACACAGAAACAAACACACAAGGAACACAGAATGAGACCTAGAGCTCTGGAATGGATTTAAAATGTAGTAATCAAAACTCTTGAGAGGAGAAACTAAAACTGCCTGATCATCCATGATTCCAAACGGATGAAAAGGAACCCTCAGGCATCCCAAGGGATTCTCAGACCCTGGAATGATTGCTGTGTCCAGCTTTCTAAGAGTCTCCAGAGCATGCACGAACCAGTTCCTGTAACCTGAGCCCCTTTGCTTACATCAAAGCCTGCCAATTGAAAAAGAACAGGAGGACAATTGCCACAATCAGCAAGGCAGCTGGATGGACTAACAGACAGGCCATTCAGCTATTCAGCTATAGAGAGAAATTCCCCACTAGAGTTTCTGCTTGGGCAAGTGGTTATGGAATAACCATGTAAATAAGCTGGCTTCTCTGTACCACATCAGCCAGGTCAGCTTCCTCCATGGCCAGCTGCACCAGCTCTGCCCTCCCTTCTGTGAACACCAGCCAGACTCCTGTTGGTCTAACCAAGGTTTTTTTTGTAGGACAACTTGGCCTACCTAGGAATGCTGGACACATGTTTTTTTTTTTTTTTTTTTTTTTTTTTTTTTTTTTTTTTTTTTTTTTTTTTTTGTCCATGAGGAGCACATCTCACACTTGGCTGGGTCCTGGGTAAGCTGATTATGATTATTTCTCTCCCCTCTTGGCCCTATAAATATTTTCTTTGCAAGCTAGCAGGGTTAAACCACTGAAACTAGAGGAGTCTAGATAGCACAGAAAAAAAGAAAAACAAAACAGGGCTTCCTAGTGGGCTTTGGGCCCCTCGTGTAGCACAGGAAGCTTCCCACCCTCCAGGTCCTCAGCTGACTCAGAACAGAGCTAGACAACCTCTAGACCTCCAATTCTTCCTGAAGTGTCCACTCTCTGTCCTCAGTGAGCTCTGGAGAACACGCTTCTACCTGAAGTATCTACTGTCTCTCTGTCCTCAGTGAGCTCTGGAGGACATGCTTCTACCTGAAGTGCTCACTGTCTCTCTTTCCTCAGTGAGCTCTGAAGGACATGCTTCTACACGAAGTGTCCACTGTCTCTCTGTCCTCAGTGAGCTCTGGAGGAATCGCTTCTACCTGAAGTGTCCACTGTCTCTCTGTCCTCATGAGCTCTGGTCAAAGAAGGCTACTTAAGCCTTGGTTCTTCCTCAGTGCTCAACTTCAGTCTAGGGGTAGTGGCTGCTTCCTCTTCTTCTTTTTGTATATTATGTTTTCTTTTACTAGTCAGTCATTTGTTTCTCAATCCCCTACTGGAACTATTGATGGACTGCTCTTCCCTAGTTTCATAGTACAAAACATAAATCACTCATTATGAATTTGTTTTATGTTAAAAGAATTACCTAGGTCCACTAGACTAAAGCTGAAGGAGAAAAATGCCATATTACAGAGTATTATTTTAAAGATCTTATATATTGGAATTATAAACATATAATTATTATAATTTACTTTTAAATTCCACATAAAAACAAGAAATATGAAGCCCCCTAGGGAATGAGATTTCTTTTTTGAAATGGGATTTAACTATGTAGTTTACTCTAGCCTCAACCTCAGGATCCTCTTGCCTCAGCCTAACAATTGTGGTGTTAAGGCTGAGCTCCACTGTGCCAGGCTGCAAGGAGATGTATATAAACAATGCCAATTTCTGAAACACTGATGCTCTGGAAGGCACAGTACACCAGGTGGATGTACCTGCTCAGGTATGATGCATGTGGAAAATCATCAACCATTTGGTACTGGAACCAATCAGTAATGTAAGGGACAACACATACTTAACTGTTTTCAGAATAATCAAGATGGACCAAAAATATATATGTTCCTGAAAATGTGACTAAGCTTCAGAAACTCCAGATCCTTGCTTTGACCATGTTGGCACATGGGTAGTGTTGGGTCTTTAGGGAAAGGCTTGGGTCTCAGGAGGCCTGTGCTGTCTACTGGTTGTCATGTTTCTTTGAAAAGTAAATCTGCCTTGAATTGGCTGTGTAGCAGTGAATGGCTTAAACTTTTGATTCTCTTGTATCGTGAATTTGAGCCAACACCCATGTTTGAGCATACTAGGGAAGCACAACTAAGCTACATCTCCAACCCTTCACAGTGGTTTTACCTGATGTCTAAAAAGAAGTGAACAGAACCAGCCTTGCAAGAGCAGATGTTGGACTGCAACATCCAGTCACTCAGAGACCCATGACTTCTCTTGGACAAGAGATAGTACAGGGTATCCTGTTTATTGTCATAAATATAGGCAATATACCAAGATCTTCATCCCTTCCCCACACTCCCATTTTCTCCCTCCCAACTCCCCCATCCACCGAATCTCTTCTTCTTTCCACAGTCTTCCTTACATTTTAATGCCATCATTTTCCCCTCCTATTATACAGGTCTTTGGCAGGTAGCATCAGCAACTGTGGGGTGATGGATATCAAAGCCATTTTGAGTCTGGATGACAGCATGTCTAGCAGTCCTCCCCTTCCTGTGGCTCTTATATTATTTATTTCCCTCCTTCCACAATGGAGGGTGTGATAGCAATGTCTCAGTGATGAGCCCTCCACTGTCACTTCCTCTCACCACTTTGGTGAGTTTTGAGTCAACTCAGTGGTCGCCACCATCTTAAAAGAAACTTCTCCATTCAAAGGTTAGGGGACAGCATTAATATATGGGCATACATAAGTATTTATAGGGCAGTTTGGTGGTCATAATATATATATCCATTTATTCAAAGAACAGCAGTAATTTCCTGCTAGTGCTTATGGCCTCCACAGCCATAAGCTTTGGGTCAGGTTTTCAGTAACAGGCAAGAATTCCTGCCCATGGAGTTGTCCTAAAATCCAGTTATAGAGCAATTGGTTACCCCTTTCCTCCCAAACAGAGATGCCACCATTGCCTCATTTGGCCAGTCTGGTTAGCCGTAAAGCTTGCAGTGTTCACTGTTGGTTAGGACTATTGATGACTTTTCTTTTCCCAAATGCTACATGCTGCAGAGTTCTCTCTATCATCCTGATGGCTACTTAATAGGGAGATGGTTTCCAGCTCAGCTCCAGCTTGATTTCAGTGACTTACAGTCCGAGCATGTAAGAGCGTCTGGTGGGCAACCAAAATCCTTAGCAGTAACCTATAATATTTTGGGGGAATCAGGGGCCTCCCTGACTGATGACTCATTGAAATGTATCCCAACCCTGGCACTGAAACTTTTGTGATTATAATCTCTGGCTTCTGGGTACATCATTACCCATCTCCATAGGATACTTCTTAAATGAGATTAATTACTATTCAGTGGAGGTCATTAGAGTGTCCTCATTCAATATAATCAGTGTTCTTATAACGGGAAACAAGGCACAGAGGGAGGAGCCTGGGAACATGCAGGGAATTTGGTTATCTACAAGCCAAAGAGGGAGGAAGCCTCCGAAGAGACTAACTTGCCAACAACTTGGTCTTGGGCCTCTTGCCTCCAGAAATGTGTGACAATAACTTTCCATTGTTTAGTCCACACAGTCAGAGGCACTTTGCTATGTCAGCTTTACAGAGCAGAACAGACCAACTTGTCTTCCCTGGAGCAAGCAATTGCTCAGCACAGAGGTAACAGACATCTTCCTTGAGAAGTCTAAACCAAAATCTGTTCAGCATTAGCTCTGCTCACATGAAGACATTACTCTACCAAAATGAATACTTCCTTCTCAGGCCTCTGGCTATGTAGATGAATGGTGTGTGTGTGTGTGTGTGTGTGTGTGTGTGTGTGTGTGTGTGTGTGTGTGTGTGTGTTTTGAAGCAAGAAGGAAACTCAGGAGCACATTGAAGAGAGACGTGCTACCCCAGGTGTTACTGGAACCCACAGTGCTTCTGGAATCAGGCCCAGAGTGTTGCTTAGGTGACTCTGGACATTATTCATAACTGTCCCCTACTCTCCCTTCATTCCATGCTGCCTTCTGCTCTTGTGTGAGTGTGAGTGTGTGTACACGAACTCCTGCACATGCACCTTCTTTGCACAGGTGTGTAACAGGTGTGTAAGGCTTAAACAATCTCTGACTACTGAGTTGTGCAAAGGCAGAGGCTACATCGTGAATGGCTGTGAAATGCAGCTGCTCCAGGAGCACAGGAAGGGAAATGATGACAGCATGACTTCCTGGAGAAGTGCACTTTCCCTGGGTGAAGAGCAAAGCAGACAGGAGCCCATGTTGCCCTGATTTGGGTATGGTTTGTTGGTATGGATTTCCTCAGAAGATAGCATGGCAGGGCTGTAGCACACCACTGGCACTCTCCACTCATGCTGCTGTAAACCACTCGAGTGCTGAAAAGCAAGCTCTCCTAATGGGGTTTTTAAACATGTTTAGACTCAGCTGAAGAATACTAAATGCGTGATAGAATGGCTGCTTTTCTTTCTAGCTTTCTCTGCTCTTTGGTACAGCTGAGATGGAAAGAGGGAAACATGAAGCCTAAATGTACACACACACACCCCACGGCTGCAGTTTATTTATAAACATACACACATTATGACACATCTCTGAAAAACTTTACAAGCTTATTTTGAGGCTAAACACTGCTTTTCCATAGAAAAGTCATCTTTCAATTTGACTTTATTAATCAAAAACCAAATTGTTATTAGTGGTTGCTGATCCTCTAAACCATCAGGGGAAAGTGTTCAGGATTAGTGTTTTAAGCGATAAGAATTGCTTTAAAGATAAATCACTGATGGAAGTGGAGACCAGAGAAGGTCTCTGTTTAGGTCTGTTGGAACAGGGAAGGAAACTCAGGAAACTGTGACTTTACACAGGTGAAACGGTACAGGCTGAGGCCTCAGAATGCAGGCCTCTAGAAACACCCTCAACAAAAACAGACTCATCTCTTGTTTAGCCAACTTGAGCCTGGGAAAACTTTGTCTATTTATACAGATGCATCGAGAGGGCTGAATTGTGGATTCTAAACACTGAATTACTGACCTTGAAAAGTCACCCCATAAGGCCTATGCAGTTGGCCTAACTCAGTGTGCAAATGCAGCAAGATTCAGGGGCCAAGGAGAGAGCCCATCAGCTATCAAAGTCTGTTGGTCTGGGTTCAGTTCCCAAGTACCCACATAAAGCCAGATGCCAAAAGAGGTACATGTGTCTGGAATTCCTTTGGGGAGAAAGAGGCCCTGACATACCAACACACACTCACATGCAAAGAAATGAAAATATTTTTTAAATGTAGAAGAATTCAGTGATGATGTTTGGGCTGTGGTGAGGGCAGTTGGAGGGTGGCACTTTAGTTAAAATGCCATAACTCACTGGAGCTGGGTTTGTCTGTCACTCAGGGAGGTGGAAATTCAAGAAGCCAATGCCTCAAGATCTCATCGTGGCAGTGAGAATATCAGACCCAGTGTTTCCTAAGCCATGATCCACGCAAACAGGATTCAACAGGGTTTGATAATGGATTCTAAGTAAGTTTAGAAAAGTCAAGGTTAGTAAGTTAAATCAAATCCTTTGATATGTCTTAGATTTAATGTGATGAATTGTGACTCCTGTCCAGGAGATAAGACAGAGTACATTTCTGCAAGGTTCTTAAATATAGAGGATCCTTTGGGAAATGCTTAGCAAGCAAGCAGGTGTCACATGAAAAGAACCAGGCCATGGGATGCGGGAGTGGCAGATGAGAAAGCTTCCTGGGCCTTGCTTCCAGCACCCTCCATACTTAACTGAGAATAAAAGACGCTGTACAACCTCCTGTAGTCTAATGTGGGTTGGAAGCAGAACCTGAGTGGAGGACGCTTGTGGGAGTGGATGATGGAGGGAATTTTCTGGAAAGAGGAGTGTGAAGCAAGATCTGTCAGGGGAAGAAAGCTCAGCAGAGAAGTGTCACCACACTGGCCTAAAGGAGAACTATGGGAGCCCCCAGCTGCAATACCCTCAGTGCCAGACAGGCTCTGGGTGTTGGCTGTCCAAGATCCTCCAGACAAGAGTTTGATTCGGCTGAGGGCGCTGCTATTAGGAAGATGACTGGAGTGAATCATCCACATCACTTCCAGAGACTTAGGTGAGATGAGGGACTTGAGTGATGTTAGAACCCCGGACCCCCGACTCAAAAGAAGACTCTGACCAACTCTCCTATGCAACACGCAAAGGGTTCTACCAAAAATAACCAGGCATGCCCAGGGCTCAAGTGCGTATCCATAGCCGGACAGAGACAAAAAAGCCAAGAGCTAAGTTCAGCAGATCCTTTTAGGGAATCCAAACATGCATCACAATTCAGGGAATCTTTACAGGCTTTTCCAGTAACCTGGGCATTTGCACATTCTTTCCATATCTATAGAACCCATTCTCAGTCTTTACTGGGCTTAACCACAGATGCAAGATTACAAGGAAACAAAGGCAGGATTATAGGGGCAGGGTGAGGTGGGGGAGCCATACCAACATATCATTCTGGGGTAGATATTTCACTTTTTTATTTCCTTTTACTAATAATTAGCTCCCTCTTGCCTTGAGATTTTCTACTTTAATTTTAATTTTACTCTAACAGTAAGACATTCCACACACATGCAGAACTGGTTCTTTGTGTCTAACAAAATTTCAAGTAAATTTCAGGTGAAATGGCTTATGAAATTCCTCCTGACCCACCCTTTCTCTTAGAGTCCTGAATTGATTTCCTTCCTTCTTTCCTTCCTTCCTTCCTTCCTTCCTTCCTTCCTTCCTTCCTTCCTTCCTTCCTTCCTTTCTTCCTTCCTCTTTCTCTCTTTTTCTTTCTTTCTTTCTTTGTTTTAGAATTTACACAGTGGTTTATGGTGCTTATTGTTACTTAATATAATGTTTTGAGACACGATATGTCACTGTCGGGACAAACTGATTTGTATCCATCAGATACATGTGAACTCATTTCATTTTCTGCCTTTTTGAGACATTTTTGACTTGAAATTTTTGGACTAGAATGGTTACTTGACTGCTTGGTTTCTGAATTGACCATGATTCTTACAACCACTTGTAAGATAAGCAGAATTTGCATCTAGAGCCATAAAAATAAAAGACAAGCATGTAGACCCAAGGAAACAATTAGCTTCCCATTACAACATTTTATCATCTAGTCTGTGTTAGTCTGTGTCAACACAGATTGGCCAAGTCATAGAACTGTACTAGACAAGGTGAAAACTCATTTGCAGATTTTATTGCCATCCATCATTGCCTGATTTTGCAGTGGAGGCTCTCCATTGTTGTGAATAGCAGTTGGGAGCCTTGGCTGGTGGTGGCCAGAGTAGAGGTACAATTTCTCACTGATAGGTGTTCTCACCTAATTACCTCCATTAGTTCTTTATTGCAGACCTCGTGTCCTGCTTGACATTTCTTTGGAGGGATTCTAGCAATACTCTAATCTCTTTTCTCAGTTCCAGTAATTATAAAGGATTAAAGGAATTGTGATGTTCTCTGGCTGTCTGGATTATTGCTACTTGTTCCTTACAGAAAGATTTCTTTCAAAGGGCATTGACATGCCCATATCCTTTTGAGCAATGCAAAAGCTCTATATTAAAAAGGTCAGGTCAGGATTAGGGGTAAGTTATCTTTGGAAAAGGAAAATCTAGTTTCATGGCTTTCATTTTTCTTACAAATCTCTCTACAATAGCTGCCGCTTTTCAGATCTTCTTTACCATGGAAGAATTCTTGGCCTATTTCAAGGAAGTTTCAAAAGAATCCATTGTAGTTCTTAATGTAAAATAAGAGTGATGTGCTTCCTAGTGTAAATGTGATAAAATTTGTGTACTTAGTGATGATGATTTAGCTATAAATTTTTACTGCTATCTATGTTCCTTGGGAACTGTGAAAGGATTTCATTTCTCTTTTAAAATTGCCCAGTTCCTTTCTCTATTCATTTATCACATGATAGGAACGTTTCTGACTAATCCATTTGTTGGGCACTGCTTGTTGGCACTGCTAGTGAGGGCACGGAGAACAAAGGGTTAAGGATGTCTGAGTGGGTGAAACCATGATAATTCGGTAGGCATTTCCCAGCTCCATCAACCCTGACTCCCAACCCCCTATGGGCAAGCCACAGAAACCAGCATTCCCATCTCAGCATGACTGGCAATGGGTATCAGACAAACTTCCTTGTACCCATCCCCATGGACCGTGGCTAGAATCACGTATTTCCCGCCACTCAGGCCCCCCCCCAAATTAGGTATTCTCAGGTTGTCCATACTCACCTATCCCAGTGCAGGCTGCTA
>PVHP010043960.1:0-15011 GCA_004024765.1 Zapus hudsonius
CTTTGAACACAGGAGGTCATTAGATTTGAACGGCAGGAAGTTCAGATGTGTTTTCTCACATGAGGGTGTCTGAGGGGGCAGGATGGAGTATTGGTAGGGGAGGTTTATTCTCTCACATGTCAATTTTTGGTCTAACAGGAGAAGAGATTGCATTGAAGGTGGTTTGAGGCCAACTTTGTAGAAACAGGATGTGAAGAACTATCTAGACTGTCAGTAGTTGGGGTGTAGGACTTCTCTGCTTTTCATGATGAGCCTCAAATTCTACCATATCACCTTTGCCTCACCAGTGGCCTACTTAGTGTTTCCCAGCACTTGTTTTATTCCATATAGTTTTAAAAAGACTTTACATGCTCAATCCAGCCATAGCTGGTTTCAAGAAGCAGAAACTTTGGTGCTATTAGAAATTGTTCAGGCCAGGTGTGGTGGCTCACACCTTTAATCCCAGCACTTGGGAGGCAGAGGTAGGAGGATTGTCATAAGTTTAAGGCCACCCTGAGACTACATAGTGAATACCAGGTCAGCCTGGGCTAGAGCAAGATTCCACCTCAAAAAAACAAACTAAAAAAAGAAAGAAAAGAAAAGAAAGAAAGGAAGGAAGAAAGAAAGAAAGGATGGAAGGAATTGTTCTGATATTAGCTTCTCAAGGGGCTTCCTTTTCTTTAGATGGATATGTCTTTAGGAGAGTAAACTTCCCATGGATAAATGCTCAGGACCTCTGTCACAGAGGTGACAGTTTGACCAGTGGTCAGGAGACAAATAAGCAAACCTGTCATTCCTGGGCAATGGACACATTTTATGCCCATGCATAGAAACACAGTGGGAGTAGAACTTAAATTGTATCCATGTGCCTGTGGCCCCAAAGCATGTGCGTACACACACACACACACACACACACACACACACACACACACACACACACACACACACACTGCAGACCCTGATCTCTTAGCCCACTGAGATCTAGCTCTGTCTTTTTTTTTCATACTCCATGTTCTCTTTGTCTGTTAGAGGAACAAACACCCATGCCTCTATATACACTCATGTACCTATTTCATTTATGCACACACATTCACACATCCTGACACAATGCAGACCACAGGGCTGAAGTCTCTTGGTCTTTTCTGAACCTGTGTTGAAAATATGGACCCCGGAGCTGTCTCTTCTCTGTTTGGCTCTGTCTCCCCTTCTTTATAACATATTTGCTCTAAAATCACCCCTGTCCACACGCATACACAAAATGCTGGAATGTTCCCATTCTAGAAGGAAGTTCTGCTTAGCCAACTACACTTTTGTTATAGGGAGTGTTTGTGTTGTTTCTGGAAGATGACGAAGGAAATTTTGTCAGCATGCAGAGTTGCTGCTCACACTATTTCCCTCTGGAACAATGTCTGAGGACAGAGTCAGGTGACAGAGGTGTGGCACTATGACTTTGCTGCTACCTGGCTGTGAGATTTCAGGCAAATCAACAGACCTTTCTGTACCTTGAGCTCCTAAGCTAAGTTGGGGATCCCAGCACCTCCCTCATGGGCTTGCAGTGAAATCACGGTGGACACGTACTTGGGGAAAAGTGGACTCCACTTCTTCTCTAACACTTACAGCTGGGTGAGCCTGGCAGGGTACTCGGTGTTTCAGCATCCTCACATGCCCAATGCCCACCAGGGAGAACCAAGCATGATGTGGCAGACACAAGACAGATGTCAGCGAGGCGGGTGGCTAGGCTGAGGGAGGGGGGCAAAATCATGGCTCCCTGAGTCAGACTGCCTGGCTCCAACCTACCCTGTAGACACTAGGGAATTATGTAATCTTTCTATGCCTCAATTTCTTGTCAACCTTTCAGAGATGCCACTTCTACATCTACCACAGCACCCTGCTGGAACCAGAAAGGAAGGGAGCCTGCCATGTAAATGCTGAAACCATGCCAGGGAAACAGGTAGAACTTCAGAAATGCCATGTGCTGTTGGCTTTCTTCTGATTCTCTGGATTATAGCCACTTTACTGACTTAATCTGCGGCTGAGAAGGTGAACTGACTCACGGGACAATACACATTCAGTCAGAGAGGGCTTGGGCTCAAAGCTACGTGTTAAGAGGTCCAGACCCTAATCACGGTGCACTTGTCAGGCTGTCCTTTAGATGTGAGGTTATAGTCAAAGGTGGGACTCCTGATATAGGACCTGGCTCCTTTAAAATTAATCCAACACTAATAAACCAAATTAAATGTTCTCATATTAACACTATTTTCGGAGGAAATGGTTATGGGAAATGGATGCTGCAGGCAAACAGGTCACACAAATGATGGTTTGGTCTGACATTCTAGTGTCCTCCAGAGAAAAGGGATCTTATACAGCCACCAGGAATGAAGTCCTGAGTGGCGGTGCAACAGGGTTGCAATGGGGGTGGGAGGAGTACAGCCAGCTATCCATCAGCTGGAAGAGGAGCCTGCTTTGTCAGTGCCTGGCTCCAAATGCCAGAAGAGGGGGTAACTGGTGGGTCATTAAAGCCCATATTTTCCACTAGATTTCTCTGTGCTGGCATTTCTTCTGCTCACCCACATACTCAAGTGTCCTCATCTTGCCCCCAGAAAACAGAGCCCCATCTTAGTGTGAGAAATGCCTGTAACCCCACAATTCAGAGACAAATCATGAGTTTGAAAACCATTTGGGCTTCCTAGTGAGACCCTAACTGAAAAACAAATTTAAAAGCCCAGAACATGGCACTCCATTATTGCAAGGCTCAGGAGCTCCTCTTGGAATATAATTGAGAGTCCTGGGGGCCAATGTCAACACAACAGGCATATCTAACCTCTGGAGCAGATGCTTTGATCAGAAAGATGGGGGAACAAGGGGTTTTGAGCTTGTGTTTGTGAGACAGAAATATCTCATTGCTGACACAAAATATCTGACAAAAATCAGTTTAAGGAAGGAAGGGTTTATTCCCGTGTATAGTTCCAGGTTACAATCCATCATGGCATCAAAAGCTTGTGGCAGCTGGTCACATTCAGTCCACAATGAGGCAGGAGAGAGAGAGAGAGAGACAGAGACAGAGAGAGAGAGAGAGAGACAGAGAGAGAGAAGCTGCTGCTCAGCTGGCTCTCTCCTTTTTGTATAGTTCAAGACTCCAGCCTATGAAATAGCGCTGCCCACAGTTAAGATGGGTCTTTCTACCTCCATTTACCCAATCACCATAATCTCTCAAAGGTGATTCTAGGTCCCATCAAGAAGATAATCAATACAAACCATCACAGGTGGAGAGGATAGCACCCTTAAAACTAAATGACTGAATGTGGAGCTAAAGAGAGACCAAGGACAGCTCCACACTCATGGTTTGGGAGACTGGGGAGACAATCTGGAAGTGAGGAGAAAGAGATGAGGCAAAGTTGAGTTTGCATTTGAACCTTGTGGGACATCCACGTGAAACTCCTCACCATGCTGATGGTGACACGGAGTGGGGAAGCTATGCAACAAATAAGAAAACCCAAAGGAAAGGAACCAAAGAGAACTTTTCTCTGTGCCTTTTGACTCCCCTCTGTGTGTCCCTTCTTCCAAAATAGTCCTCTCCTGGCTGAACCATGTGCTGCCTTTAATCTTAACGTTATTTCCATTGCTTGTATTGGCCATTACTCATTGCCTTTTCACTTCTCTGGGACTCATTTTCCACATCTTTCTATCAAGAGCATTCACCTCCTAGGATTACAGTGATGATGAATGAGGCCATTCTCAAAGTTTGTTTGTACGTCATACACGCTCAGATAATATCACTGCTTACCTGTCCAACAAGGGTCTCCTATAATGCACTGAGAGTTCCAGACAGGCACGAGAGGAATACTTCTCTACAAATAATGTACTTATATACCCTGACTCTCACCTTAGTTCGAGGTCAACACTCTGGAGCTATGGCCCACAGAACCTTCTAGCACATGGCTTCACTTGAGTCTATATTCTACTTGTCTCCTTGTCTGGTACACAGACCCTCTCAAACTCCTCCGCTGGAGTCCATTGAGCCACACTTCTCACAGCCTGTGGTTGTTATGTACCTTTGTGTGTGTCTTTTTTTTTTTTTACTGTTAGCAGGGGATAGGTTCTCTCAAGAAAGACAATATAAAGGATCAGTCCCAAGAGGTCTTTCCTCATCATAAGGACCAACTCCAAGAGGAGCTCTTAGTGAGCATCCTGGCTGCCTTCACTCATGATCACTGGACTTCCTCTTCACTAGCTAGAAGCTATGCTAATGCCTCAGTACCTCTGAATTCTACTAAATAAATTTGCCATTTGTCTGATATGAGAAACAGTCAACCCTTTGATCAGTACCACTATACACGCTGCTTAGTAAATGCTATTTTTTGTTCCTTTTGTTGTTGCTATTATCCTTGAATGAGGACAATAGCAGGAGAGTCAGAATTAAGATTGAGTTGAGAATCACTCGGGAAGATAAAGCTATTGTGGAAGCTCTTCATGGGAGTGAGAACTCATTCCTTGATCAACATCTACTTAGTAGGTAACCTGATAGCCTCTAATTCTCATAACTGGTACACAAGGTGATGGGTATTGTACTAATCACATCCATGAGGACGTTTCAGTTAGATCTTTGCTTAGAGAATACCAGTGAATAGCAGATTTAAGAGTTGAACCTGGAGAACCTGGTATGTGTCCTTTCTACCTTCTATAACAGAGCCACTAAAGTCCCTCACAGTGTGAAAGAGAATGCTGAATACCTGGGAGGAGGGAGCTTGAGCAGAAACTCAAGCACATCAGGAGAATGGCTGAGCCGAGGACTCAGATGTCCTGTGCTTGCAATAATGCTTACACACAAGATAGAAATGCCAAAGTTGACTGAGACATGGGAATTGCAAGCTAATATAAGGTGAGTATAATCAAGAAGTTTTGAAACCCAGAGGTTAAATGTTACTGGAGGAGTGTACAAGTAAACACAAACCCATATATTGATAATAATTCAGAGTGATGAAAAATAAAAATCATGATGTTAAAAACCACCAAAATGAAATTACTGAGGTCTTATTCATGCAATCCCAAGATGTTCTCACATATATTCTCATGCTATAATTTTATGTCTATAAATGTTCATGCACTAATACACACCACACACACACACTTGGATGTGGCTCCCAGTTTCCATTCTTAATTTTTCCCTTAGTAATGGAACGAATGACATTTTACTTGGCATATGACTTCTTTGCAAACCAACCAAACAAACAGTACAAGCCTTCTTTATGCTGGAGCCAATCTAGGTAAAGAAATATAAACAGAAATTTTGTGTATGACATAGAAGAAATAATATTTATAAGAAAAGGAATATACCTTTTTCCCTTCTTTCTTCTATTGGAAGATGAGCATATATCTAGAGCTTGACAGCTATTTTATACTATGAGGCAACATACAAAGAATAGTGTGTTAGGAAGATGGAATGAACTTGGTTTCTTGGCAATTATAGATTTGACAATTATTGTAGTTATTATTGTAGTTTCCTTTAGGAGGCTGGAACAAAACAGGTGAACAAAAGCAGACAATGGAAAGAAGGTGTTTATTTGAGGTAGAGTCTCAAAGTGAAGCTTCAGTATGGCAGGGAAAGGCTTGTAGAGCAGAGGCTGGGCTTCCTGTCTTGCTATAACAGCTGGAAGAAAGCTGGAAGAGTGAACCATGTTCTGTCAAGGGGGATCTGGGCTATAATAGGTCCATGCCCACCCCCAACAGCACAACTCCATCAAACCTCCACTTCCAAAATTACCACTAGTTAAGGACCAAGAATTCAAAACACACAAGTCTATGGGGAACATCTGATTCAGGCTACCACAACCACCTATTCTGGACAGATCACTATTAAGAAGCCTAACTTTTGAGCACCACTTAAGTGAGAGGGGATAAACTTGCATTTACAGATTCAGGTATCTTTTCTGTGACATGAAATCAAATGTAACATTGGATATTTTAATGTGTATACATTTGTGGATGTTGATTTTGTGTGTGTGTGTGCATATGTATAGATAAAATAAATAGATAACTTTCTTTCATTGAATTACAGAGGTTTTCATGATATATTTTAAAGTGAACCAAGTAAGCTGCAGAGTAGTATGAATATTTTATAACAATAAGGGACAAACCCTCTGTGTGCATTTTTATATTTGTGGGAATTATAAGAAAGGTATACTAATAATACTTGTTACCTCATAGAGACAAGGTGCAGATAGAAAACATGAAAGATAATTATGTTTGCCTTTATAAGTCCTTATTATTTAGTGTTTCATTTGCTGAAGTGAGGGTGCATCAATGCACAAAATTTGTAAATTTAAAAACTATGGGAAGAACTTTAGAAAGATTGATGATTCAAGTCTGAAAATTTTTAATTTAATTTAATTTAATTGTCACTTACTTAAATAGAAGGAGTTCAGAACATTGATCATCTTAGTGCTGGTTTGAATGGAAAATGCTTCCCAAAGGCTCATGCTCTAGAATACATAGTCCCCAGCTAATGACACTATTCTGGAAGGTTGTGAAATTTTGAGGAGGTATAGACTTGATGAAGGAAATGTGTCACTCAGGTGTCATAGCCTGGATCCATCTCCTGTTCATTCTTTCTGTTTCCTTATTCTGGTGAGCTGTGAGTTCCCCACCACAATGAAACTCCCTGTTGAAACTGTAAGCCAAAATCAACTCTCCTTCCTTCAGGTCCATCTGGTCACATGTTTTGTTCCAGCAATGACAAAGTAACTGACACGCTCTGGAGAAAGCACATGGAAAAATAGAATTAGCCTGCAGGTTTTATAAGGAAATGCTGAAGGAGGAGACTCCAAAAGAGAAAGCCACATATCCATCATGGCTTTCTCGTTTTTTTTTTTTAGAGAAGGCCAAACCATTTTCCTACTTCCTAGAGTCAAGAAAATTTAGTGGTTGTTCTTTTGGGACAAATGAACAGTTGTGACTTTCTCATTTTCCATGACATGTTCATTAAAATAAGGGAATGAGCAAGTTTGCATTAACTTTGGCGTATCTAGTGCTTTCACTGTGCCAGGCAAATAAAAAATTTTTGAGCTACTCTGTATCTCTTGAGTGGTTGAATAACTGGATGGATGGATGGAAGGATGGATGGTATAAGATTTAAAAGTGACCAAGACCAACATGAGACCACTCTGAAAGAAAAGGCTTTAATCTGAAAGAAAACTGAGCTGCATGGCCAACTCCCCAGAGTGGAGAAAAAGTGCCTGGAAAAGTCAGATCTGGGATTATAAGGGGAAGTGAAACTGAAGTCCTGGAATTTGTCATGTAGGCTCCCAGGTTGGGGGCCCAGGTGGTCACTAGCTCTCAGCATGGGGGAAGGAAGGGACCAGACAGAGACACAGCAGGAGGGATTTACAAGACAGGCTTTATCTGTAACTCCTATTGGGGTCCAGTGTCAATGTTGGCACTTCTCCTGAAGCTCACCACACTGGTTCTGGAATTCTTTATAGTGGAAACTGAGGTGCTATAATTGGACTCCATTTGGAGCCTGAGTTTCTCCTAACAGATGGATGGATGGATGGATGGACAATGAACTTCATCATCCTCAGGATTACAATTCTCTGTGCAAGAAAGTGTGAGAGTTTAGGAGTGAGACTCCACACACGGTTGCCAAGCTCCTCCTTAACTCCTCCCCAGTCAGAGCTTGCCTCTATTAAGCTTGCCTTGCCTCTTAATAGGTTCAAAAATGGGTATTGTTAATTCTTATTTCTTAAACATATGTGTACTTCTTTTGGTGCTTTTATTTTCTTAGACATGTATGTACTTTCTGATGCTTATTTTTCCAAATTCCACACCCAAGTACCCTAATAGCAGTTAGGGTTATTTCTTCAGAGGGGGGGGATTGTGATGGTCAGACGTCTCTGCAGAGGCAGACCCCTCCCCTTGAGTGGGGGGTAGCTAGCTACAGCTACAACCTAGGGACTGATTAGTCAAATATGAACCAATCAGCTGTCTCTCTGACCCACCTTGGGAGAACTTAAATTGACTTCCCTAGAGGAAGTCAGGCTTTCTTCCCCCACATGGCAATGGAGTAAAGAGACTGCTGATCCAGTCCTCAGGAAGGTAAGGCCTTCCCCCACCCCAGCTAATGGCTGGAGTGGGAGCAGACTCCAGACCTTTTCCCTCATAAACCTCTCCTTTTCATGATGGGAGCTTTCTGTTATCTTTTCTTCTGCTGCTTATTTAGCTAAACAATATAAGTTCTGTTAAACTCTCTGACATGTGTTCTCCCCACACTGGTGGCTGGAGAACTCTGTAACTTCTCACTGGTGACTGGGAGACTTCCCCATCCAATTCCCCTTTTCCTAAATTAATAAATTAGAATAAATGTGTATAATTAAAATTTATTTCTGTCCCTTTTTACAATTTTTTTGCACTGGATTACACAAACTCGGAGGGGGGGGGGAAATTCAATGGTAAAAACCAAATATAACTGTGTCAAGATTTTCCCTGTATTATGATCCGTATCAGGAGGGGCAGGTAAATTAATCAAAGACATGGATTTGGAATGACAATTAGTGCAGTATGTGGGAGCAATGCTGAGATGGATGACTGGTCTACCAGGGCTCCAAATACAGAATTCAAATGGGATCTGCATCACATATATTTGTTCTATGGTGTGTTTACTGCTCAAGCCAAGCAGTGTGCTGGGTGGCTCTATCACTCTATATGCTTGCCTTCCTCAGGCCTGGGGTGCCTTGATTAAGGTGTCTAGGCCTACAGGTCCATGCCTGGGTGCCTTCCCTGGGCCCTGGAATTTCATATCTTTCAACAATCTCTAGCCAAAGACCTCCAGCAGCACATGGCTAAACATTAGGCTTATCACTCATTGTACTAAAGGAGAAGGTACACCATAGGAAGTCCCTATAGGAAGAGTCAATAAAAAAACTTCTGGGAGATCCAGGTTTTGTTTGGGGTCTTGTGGGGGCCAGGTCTAATGAAGCAGGGATTCACTCCATGGTAGTTTAATTAGAGAGTGAATGGAAATTGTATTATTAGATACCTCAATAAAAACCCACCTCAAGAGAGAGCAGATTAGAGAGGGGAGAAAACACAATGGTAAGGGGTCACGGTCAATCATTTTAACCAGAAAAATAAGTGCTCTTTGGTGGGATTCACAGAAACTTTATCTGTGCTCAAACTTAGGAAGTGATCTTGACAGCCTGGCCCAGTGTTATTATCCCAAGGGGGTATGCCTGTGGGAGAAAGATGGGGTTCATCTATAAGGACCCAGCCTGCTTTTAGGCTAGCACTTAGTTCAGTGGAGATCTGAAGATATGTCCTTGTCCTACAGAAGTTCACAGATTAGATGGCAGGAAGCATGGTCAATACCATGTGTAAACCATAGTCACAGAGCTACTTATAGAGAAAGGGGTCAGAGGGGACCAGGACGGAGCAGCAGAGGAAATTTCACAAGAGTGAACATCTATGACTCTGGGACAAAGGATGTGTGTGTGTGTGTGTGTGTGTGTGTGTGTGTGTGTGTGTGTGTGCACTTTATGTGTACCCAGTCTATGCGTTCCAATTATAAATTCAATACAAGCTCCAGCAGCTTTGCAACTACAGGCATTTTCTTTCCTTTCTTACCAGGAAGAAAAATAGCCTTTCTATTTTCATCCCTGAAATCGCCATTTGTCATTCTCAAGGTGCCTCGGTGCCTTTGTCTCTCTGCTGGCAGCTGGCAGCAATGATGCTAAAAATAGCCTGCAGAGGGAACCGCGCCACGCAGAGCATTAAAAATAGAAAGGGAAGCACTGGTGTGAATAATGCATGGGAGAGAATCCCCTTCCTGCTGGCCTCCAGCCCCTCCAGCAGCCTGGAGGCTGGGCACAGCCCGCAGGGCAAGGGAGGATGGAGGCATTTATGGTGATCACACTGCAGTGAAAGGGCAGCCCGCAAATTATAGCTTCCTTCTCATGCTGTGGTCAGGGGGAGATGGGAGGAAAGGCAGGTTTGGGCATGACCAGCATCTCACTGGGGGACATAAACTCAAATGTTTAAATGCCATTGTTACCAGGAGCCAATGCAAAAGGATGGGAGGGGGAGCAGCCCTATGTCTTACCAGCAAGGCCATGCCTTGTGTAAAGGCACTTAGTTCCTTTTAATACATGCGGCCAGCTGGACAGAACCAGTCTGCAAGGGGGGGGGGAGTTGGTAACAAACCAGAAATCTAAGAGCCACTCAATGTTCAGACCAATATTATACCAACTAGAGGTGGCTCTCCTCACATCCGAGAATACTGTAGGTTCTTTGTCACCATAGCTCCATGCATGGCTGAATTTCCCTTTAACTCCAGTGTGGTATAGTTTGAATGGATGTCCCCCAATAGATTCAAGAGTTGTTGTTTTTTTTTTTATATCAGTTTTTCTCCAGCTTCCTGGCTAGAGGAGGTGTCACCCTGGCCAGCTATACATATGCAAAGAGCAGTCTGAGAGCAGGCCTGAAGTTAGTTAGTTAGAGTTGGAGTGTGCAGGCTGAAGGTGCTGGATGTGTTTTCTCTCTGCTTGGATCTGTGAAAGGGGACCAGCCTTTTTCTTCATTATTAAACTTCCCCTGGATCTGTTACTTTAATAAATACTTTTCTCCCAAAACTGTGCCTGGTTTGGAGATTCATCCCAGTGACGTGTGGCTGACTACGACAGCCGGTTTGTCAAACATGACCTGATACTAGTTTTAGTCCTGGCTCTCCAATATTGTCACAGTGGAACCAACTCAAATTAGAAGTGATGAGTTCCAGAGAGAGAAAAGAGGTTGTCTAAGGTACACAGTACCTCAGCCTGAGGCAGAGCTGATCTGTGGCTGCACTTGCCCTGCAATGTATTGCTGTCACCTCTTTAAGTCCCTGGTGGAACAGGAACCTTGCTTCAAAATGTAGTTTTCCACCTGTTCATTACAGGGTTGAGGCAGGTGAGACACTTCCAGCCTGTGGGAACTTGTGCTCACCTAAAGCTTGATATGCAGTCCCTAGTGGGCCATGAATTGTGAATCAGAATAGGGCACTGGGTGCCTGGCATTGGTCCCGGGCTGCTGCTTCTCAGTTGCATTTTTATCAGTTTTACTCATAGTGTGGTGGTCTGAATGTATTTTGAATACTTTGTCCATAGTTGATGGCAATTTGGGAGGTGGAACCTTGCTGGAGGAGGTGTGTCACTGGAGGAAGGACCTTGAAATGTGTTAGCCCAACCTGCCAGTGCTAGCTAGCAGACACACTATTTACAATTTACACCCAGATATATGATAAGTGGTGAGGTAGCTTCCTGCATTATGATAAAACTTCCCCTTGAAACTGTAAGCCCAAAATAAACCCTTTGCTCCCCTGAGCTGCTTCTGCTCAGGTGTTTTGTTTTT
Source organism: Zapus hudsonius (assembly GCA_004024765.1). NCBI lineage: Eukaryota > Metazoa > Chordata > Mammalia > Rodentia > Dipodidae > Zapus > Zapus hudsonius. Next base: position 11,356 of record PVHP010043960.1, read on the forward strand.
CCTAGCAACAAGAAGGTAACTGCAACACTCAATGTCCAGTTAGATCTTCAAGCTTTCCTAAGAAGAAAAGCTCACTGTATAAAGAGATGATTGCCTCCAACCTCACAGGTGGGATTAGATCTTACACTTTCAGAAACAATAATAATAGCTTCCTCACAAGTCAGGACTTTGTAACTCACAGAAATAGAAACTCCTAATGCAACTGGTCTAGTCAGTAAAGAAACATTTATTCCACATAAGGAGAGGTGGTTCAGCCATGCTCAGCCTTACCCTCAACTTGAGACTGCAATGATGTTCTAGTCATTCTCATCTAAGAGGGCACAGAGAGAAGGAAGACCAGCTTGTCCAGGGGCTCATTGTGAAGGAAAATGAAACAATTTCTCTATTGCACCTTCTGGTTCCTTGGTAGAAATCAGCTTTGGTACTGGCCTAGGCTCCAATCTCGTCTGTCCTTACATCTTTGCACAGGACACCTAATATATCTGGGCTCCTATTTCTTGTTATAAATCCACCCAATGTCCTCTAAGGAGGGTACTGTGAGTGAGAAATGCTGATTTCAGTGACAGATCACTGCGCCCTGGCCCTCAGCACAATGAAGCCTTCCTCTCATTCCCAGAGCACCCTGCCTTTCTTTTTGGACTTCTGTTTCTGGGTTCTGAGCAGGTTGGAGTCCCTGGTCTATGACACAGTCCTTTTGAGTGGGGTGCCCACCTGCTTGCCTGTAAGGAAGGTGCTCCAAAGAGAGGTTCGTGAGAGAAAGGTCTGGAGCCTGCCCCCCTACCCCGCTGGGGTAGGGGGTACAGGCCTTACTTCACTGAGGCCTGGGTCAGCAGTCCTACTCCATTGCCATGTGGGAAAAGAGGCAGAATCCTCTAGGGAGGCTAGTTTTAAGTCCTCCCCACGTGAGTCAGAGGGACAGCTGATTGGTTCATATCTGACCAATCAGTTTTGGCACCTAGGTTGTAGCTCTAACTAGACACCTCCCATTCAAAGGGAGGGGCTGGAAGGGGAGGAGCGGGTCTCTATACACACCTGACTGTCACATTCCCCCCTCTGAAGAAATAACCCTAACTGCTGTTAGGGTACTGGGGTGTGGATTTTGGAAAAAGAGGCATTAGAAAGTACATACATGTTTAAAATAATTAAAGGCACAGAAGAAGTACATAGATGTTTAAGAAACAAGAATTAACAATATCATTTTTGAACCTATTAAGAACCAAGGCAAACTTAATAGTGGCATATGGCAAGCTCTGACTGGGGATGGGTCAAAAAAAAAAGGAGCTTGGCAACCTTGTGTGGGGTCTCACTCCTAAACTCTCACATATTTGTCTTCCTGCTCTCGCTGTGAACATTCGGGAGGAGGGCAGGAAGCTACTCACAGCACAGTATGATTGTCATGTGATCGGTCCCCAGGGCTTGTCTGCCCAGGGGGTGGAAGTGCTCCAACCCATTGACTTGTCCTTCAAGTGTTATGCATCACACACCCTGGCACATGACATTCACATTCTGTCATCAGCTTAGTAGGTTGATGCTTCTGCTTCCTCAAGACATTTTTTAAAAATAATATTTTTTATTTGTTTGAGAGACAAAAGAAAGAAAAAGGAAGAAAGAAAGAAAGAAAGAAAGAAAGAAAGAAAGAAAGAAAGAAAGAAAGAAAGAAAGAAGGAGAGAGAGAGAGAAGCAGAGAGAAAGGGAGAGAGAGAACATGGGTATGCCAGGGCCTCCTGCCACTGCAAACTAACTCCAGATACATGTGCCACTTTGTGCATCTGGCTTTGCATGGGTACTAGAGGAATGAACACAAGCCATCAGACTGTGAAAGCAAGCACCTTTAGCCACTGAGCTGTGTCTCTATCCCCTTCCTTCAGACTGAAAACACTAAGACATGATGTTTCATTGTTCTTTGTTCATGTCCAGTAGTATGAAGGCTCGGAGTTAGGAGCAGACTTGCCTGTTCCCTTCTGTAGTACATCAGTTTCTCCTACCTTCCCCTCACTATATATTACACTCAGAAATAGACCTGTTCTCTGAAGGTCTTGAAGGAAACAGTTGGGGGGCCAAAGTCATGCTTCATGAATGTCATTAAGCTCCTGATTTCCCCAAGCATTTCCGTTAGCAACCATTTTTAAAGAACAGCCATTGTAAGACAGTCAGACTTTGGTTTCAAAGAACATGGAAACCATTTGTTTGTTTATTTATTTATTTATTTATTTATCTTTCAAGCTCATCAGAATACTTTCTTTTATAGATTGAAGTGTTGCCCAATTCTAAAATTGGAATAAACCAATTGGTTTTTTGTTTGTTTGTTTGGTTTGTTTTTTAAAATATCTTTATTATGAATAAGCATATACATTGAATGAGCATATCTTGTGAAGGTGTCCCCATTTCCCTCCTCTCCTCAAGAATAATTGCTCAGGCCTGCATCTCCCTGTCCCAGTTATTGGTTCCTTCCCTCAACTTGAGGCTGCAAAGATGTTCTAGTCATGCTCATCTAAGAGGGCATAGAGAGTAACTGCAACACTCAATGTCCAGTTAGGTCTTCAAGCTTTCATAAGAAGAAAAGCTCACTGTGTAAAGAGATGATTGCCTCTAATCTCACATCCTGTCATCAACTTAATACATTGATGCTTCTGCTTCCTGAAGACTTTTTTAAAAAATATTATTTATTTATTTGAAAGAGAGAGAGAAAGAAGGAAGGAAGGAAAGAAAGAAAGAAAGAAAGAAAGAAAGAAAGAAAGAAAGAAAGAAAGAAAGAAAGAAAGAAAGAAAGAAAGAAATCACAGAGTACCATCAGACAACATGAAGAGATCCTGCTAGATCCAGAATGGAAACAGCTCCCAGATGGTAGCATTTGTAGCCCTGGAAGGTGTTGCATGAGCTGCCAGGGGAAAATGGTCAGTGATATTTGGAGAAAGCAGAGACCATCGGTATACAATATAGACAGTTGTAACAAGAATGCTGAACCCAAAGCTACATAGAAGAGACCAGCAAGTCAAGAAATACTCATCTGCGCAATAGTGGACCTAAACCGAGGAAGGTAATCAATGGCTTACTGATTGGCTAAGAGATTCGCTCAGTGACAAGGAACCCTTGACTGGAACTGGTATCCATGGCAAATCCTATGGGGACCAAGATCTGGGGCTCCTAGGGGAAATTCCCACTACCAGAGATTTACACCCATTAGAATCTGGACAAATTAGCAATGTCTCATTTAACTTTACATACATACATATATATATATACATATAGATAGATAGATAGATAGATAGATAGATAGATAGATAGATATAGATCTCACTCTCTGATAGAGATTCTGTTTATATATTTCAGAAGATTTAGGGACAACTCAACTCCACCAACAAGACATTGGATAATGGCTGACATCCTGGCAGGAGCCAAACCACCCTTGGCCTTCACACAGGGCCCAAATGAAACCTATGAGAAAGTGATGAGACAAACAGGAGATCAATCCCTACCTCGAAAAACCAAAAAAAAAAAAAAAAAAAAAAAAAAAAAAAAAAAAAAAAAAAAAAAAAAAAAAAAAAAAAAAAAAAAAAAAAAAAAAAAAAAAAAAAAAAAAAAAAAAAAAAAAAAAAAAAAAAAAAAAAAAAAAAAAAAAAAAAAAAAAAAAAAAAAAAAAAAAAAAAAAAAAAAAA
>PVHP010043961.1:0-14370 GCA_004024765.1 Zapus hudsonius
CTCTCTCTCTCTCTCTCTCTCTCTCTCTCTCTCTCTCTCTCTCTCTCTCTCTCTCTCTCTGTTCCCTGGCTAATTTTCACTTCAATTTCACCATGTAGCCACATCGCCCAGGCTGGTCTTGACTCCTGATCATCCTGCCTCTACCTCCCACGGGCTGGGATGACGGGTGTGCACCCCCACATCTGGCCACAACTGTCTTGCTGGAGAACAAATCAAGGAAGTTCTAAAGAGCTGGGAAGCGTCCTGTATGAGATATGAAATGGATTGCTGCTTGATTTCCTTCCTCTGTGTAGCCGCGGGTCTCTTGGAACCTCTGTTCTTGATTCTTATACTAAGAATGCTTTCTTGTTTTTGTTTATGAGACAGGGTCTCACTCTGTAGCCCAGGCTGGCTTCTAACTCATGATCCTCCTGCCCCACCCACGTAAGTGCTGGGCAGGCAGACATGTGACACTCTTCCTAGCTTCTCAGACGGAAAATTCTAGTAGTTACTCTGCTAGCATATTTAATATATTTTCTTCTTTTATAATAAGAATTATTATTATTTGAAGAGATGATCACTGGTATGCCAGGCTGGCCTGGAACTTACTATGGACCTGGAACTTCTCCCTGCTTCCACCTCCCAAGAGCTGGTCTACAATGTATGCAGTGCTGAGGATGCACCGAGGGCATCCTGTACGCTAGACAAGCACTCTGCCAACGGAGCCCCATCCCCAGCCTGAATATAAAGTTATATGCATTTTAACTAGCTATATAAGGTGTCACTACTTCTAGTCCAAACTGTTCAGTGACCTTTTACCAATTGATCTGGTGTGTGTGTGTGTGTGTGTGTGTGGTGTGTGTGTGTGTGCACGCACGCACATGCAGGAGCACACAGGGCACATGTGTAGAGGTCAGAGGTCAACCTGCAGGTTGGTCCTCACCTTCCATCTCATTTGAAGCAGGTTCTCTCGTTCCCCACTCCTCCTTCTCTGCACCCCATGTGAGCTTCCAGGAGGCTCTACTGTCTTCGCCTCCCTTCTCTTCATAGGCACTCTGGAATTACAGACACCTGCCAAGGCTTCCAGCTCGTAAAGGTGTCTGGGGATCCAAACTCAGGTACTCAGAGTTGTACAACAAGTGCTTTGTCCACTGAGCCATTTCTCCAGCCCATTCAGTGACTCTTATTAGCAAAGCATTTTCCCCAGCAGATGAGGAGAGACACTCTCAGGGGAGAGCATGCAGTGCTCTGCAGGAACAGGGAATAAGGCACAGGCCTTGCCTCTTCTTCCCCAGTCTTTAATTGCACAAAGGCTGTGCAATGCTTCCTGTGTGCCAGGCATTCTACGAACATGAAATCATTTAAATCCTCATGCATGAAGTCAATACTATTTTTAGCTCAACTTGACCGAGAAAGAGACTAAAACTCAGAGGGGTGAGGTAACTTACCGAAGAGCACCCAGCTATGAAGTCAAGCTGTTGATGCTCTGGGGCCTGGCTCATATTTTGAAGTGGTTCTCACCCTCTGAAAACTCCTGTAGCCCACAGAGAATGATCTGTCTGTATGTCCTTTCTCATTAGCACGGGGAAGTCAGGGTAGATCTTTGCAACAGCGCCAAGATGGAAACAGGAACATTCTTGGATACCCTGATACCATTTATGTAAATTAAAATCTATGCAGCATAAAACCACATGTACTTTGCAAGTACACACACCAGAAGAGAAAGAAAGTGTGTGCAGAAAATACATCAGTTGTTTATGGAAGAGAGACACGAGGAAGGATGGGGTGAAGAGGAAGAGATAAAGGAGGAACAGAATCACCCAGGTCTCCTTTATCACAGGATGAGGCTCATGAGTAGCTTAACCTTCTGATCCTCAGGCCTGAAGCTTGGAAAAACATCCAGCTAACTCCTTTATGGATGAGAATATAGATGATTCATTCATGTGACAAGAGACAGTGAAATTGTTTCCCTTTCTGTTGGTTGTTGTGATTGATTCTCTGAGAAAACTTGAATGGGCCCTGGGATGCCCAGACATATGACTGACCCCACCGTGTTCTTGGACTGTCTGTGATGGCATTTAGGAAAGATATTAATATTTGACTCAGTAGACTGAGGAACATAGATTGCTCTTTCCAGTGCCTTACCCAACCTGTTGAAGGCTGAAAGGGAGAATTCTCCCTACCTGAGTGACTCTGGCTCTGTGCTGGAAGGAACACTGGTCTCTTGCCTTCAGCTGCTGACTGAGTCAAAAGGGAAACTCATGTCATCATCTCTCCTGTTCCTGGGCCTTGGGGACTCTGTCCACAGAAATTCCATCGGTTTTCCTGCATCTCCAGTTTGCTGACCACAGATCCTGGTATTTCAGCCTCCAAATCTGCTTGAGCCAATTCCTCATTAATTGTATCTGTGTGTACCGAAGTGTAATTACATTATGGTTTGATCCAGGTGTCCCCCACAAACAAATGAATGCGTTCTGAGTGATCCATCCTCAGCTGATGGCAGTTTGGGTTTTACAACCTCGCTGGAGCTGTGTTGTCAGGGGTGGGCTTATGAGGTTATAAGCCAGCTTCCCCTTGCCAGTGTTGGGCACACCTTCCTGCCGCTGTTTGCAGTGCTGTGGCGGAGGTGATGTCCACCCTCTGCTCATGCCATAGTTTTCCCTGCCAGAATGGAGTTTCCCCTCAAGTCCGTAAGCCAAATAAACCCATTCCTCCACAAGCCGCTTTTGTTTGGGTTCTTTCTGCGCAGCAACTAGAAGGCTGACTGCAACACATGCATACATTTGCTATAAAATAATTTAGAGTGCCTTTAGTTTTTACATGTTACATATGATTTACGTATATTAATTCTTTATGCATATGTAAGCTAGTCTGTTTCTATCACCAATCTAGGCCAATAAATATACTGATGTTCATTGTATTATTACAGTATGGAATCTGAAACCACACCAGCAAGCTTTCCAAACAGTGTAATAATATTCAATCCACTGGTCCATATTATGCCCATAGAAAATCCTTCATCCATTCATGATCTTGAAATGTAACGCACTGGTCATTCACAAAATATTGCTTTGTTGAGTCAAGCAATTTTCCTAACTTTAGCACATCTTATCGAACAATAACAAAATATCATATTTATAATTATCACTGTAATAAGCACAGATCTCATATTGAAAGTTCTTTTAAGTTTTAAGAAGTTTTAAGGCCACGGGTAGGATAGAAATGTGATTTTTATTATTGGCTATTTTCCTTCATGCAACAGTCTCATTGCATTTGTTTTCCAATAAAATGATAGTCAATAGTCGTACCTTTCAGTAAAACTGTTCACAATCAACTCAAAACAATGACTTTTCCTGTAGAAAATCATTGTGACTCGGTAAGGAGACATATTGAAATGTGCACACGACACTAAAAAGAGGTGCACACCTGAAGCTGGAGATGAAGAAACTCAGCATTTCACCTTGAGGTGGGGGTTAATAAAACAGAAGGAATCCTGTACTGTCAAAGTCATCTGTTCAATCATTAATTAGTATCTTATTTGCCTTAGACATTTGGAGTGTCAATCTTTAAAAAGTTAAGCCTTTCAGTGAATGTTCAAACTTTCTTAACTTCTTATTCCTCAGGGAGATTCCAGCTAAATCAGTAAATATTTCTTTTGGTTTATGACCTCTTCGCTAGGCAGTCTGGAGACTGGTTCATACCTGGGCTGGGTCACCGATCAATACTTAATCAACCCTCAGTCTGCAGCTCACTAAATCACAGTTTGTGAAGTCACCCATCCAGTCTTGTTCCTGGACCTCCCTTTCTGCCATGAAGTCGGAATGCCAGCCTAAATCGCCTCCCTCTTGCCATAGAAACAGACATTGTATATCGTAGATAGTTCATGTTTCCACCCCAAAGTTAGACAAGGGACAACTCTCAATTGCTTCAGAAAGATGCCAGCTGCTCCAGAGGACGTGAGAGTGAGAATAGCATGGTCCCCAAGAGGCTGACCTTACATTTCCAAGCTTCTAATAATCCTGAAACAATTAGAGGAGGAACGTGACCTTTCAGACACAGCTGAAAGGTCAGTAATGAATCAGGATGATACCTAGTGAGAAGTCCCGTGATGACACTGAGTATATTAACTGCTGCACTTGTAGCTGTGGCCCAAGTCCTGACAAGAAGAGACTTAAGGGAAAGTTTATTCTGGTTCCTGTTTTGAAGGGTGTTGCGGTCACCTTTCTAGTTGCTGCGCAGAAAGAACCCAAGCAAAAGCAGCTTGTGGAGGAATGGGTTTATTAGGCTTACGGACTCGAGGGGAGACTCCATCCTGGCAGGGAAAACGATGGCATGAGCAGAGGGTGGACATCACCTCGGCCACAGCACTGCAAACAGCGGCAGGAAGGTGTGCCAAACTCTGGCAAGGGGAAGCTGGCTTAGAACCCCATAAGCCCTCCCCCAACAACACGGCTCCAGCGAGGTTGTAAAACCCAAACTGCCATCAGCTGAGGATGGATCACTCAGAACACATTCATTTGTTTGTGGGGGACACCTGGATCAAACCATGACAAAAGCTGAGGTTCATCGTGGTAGGGAAGGGATGAGAGCGGGAATAGAGGTGGCTGGTCATATTGTGCCCACGCGGGGAGGGGAAGAATGCTGGTGCTCAGCTCACTTTCCCCTTTTGTTTCAGTCTGGGACCCCAACCCCTGGGATGGTGCCACCCACATGCAAGGTAGGTCTTCCTTCTCAGTCAAGTCTCTCTGGAAACGCCCTGTTATGGTCAGCTTTCTAGTTGCTGCACAGAAAGAACCCAAGCAAAAGCGGCTTGTGGAGGAATGGGTTTATTTGGCTTATGGACTCGAGGGGAGACTCCATCCTGGCAGGGAAAACGATGGCATGAGCAGAGGGTGGACATCACCTCTGCCACAACACTGCAAACAGCGGCAGGAAGGTGTGCCAAACTCTGGCAAGGGGAAGCTGCCTTATAACCCCATAAGCCCGCCCCCAACAACACAGCTCCATTAAGGTTGCAAAATCCAAACTGCCATCAGCTGAGGATCAATTACCCAGAACACATTCATTTGTTTGTGGGGGACACCTGGATCAAACCATGACACGCCCCCATAGACACCCCCAGAGGTGAGCCTCCTAATTGACAGTGAAGAGTGACCATCACACCCCAGAGTCAGCGCTAGCTACAAGCACTGTCCTGCACGCTCGGTCCCTCTGACTCTCTACAGGGAATGCAGCTGTCTGCTTGAATGTCACCTCCTCAGGGAGCCTTCCCTCCGCTGTGGCCCCTCAACGGGGCAGGGAGCCTGCCCCCCTACTCTGTGTCTCATCGTAGATGCCCCTTTGTTTTTTTCTTCACAGAACCCACCACCACCTAACACATCAGTTACTTCTTCTTCTTGCTTACTTGATATTATTATCTATATCTCATTCTGTTTAAATGTAAGTCCCAGAGAGCAAAAAGCCAGCTATTTTCTGCTGCATCTCAGGGGCTGGGCAATAATAGAATACAATCAATATGGAAGATGGATGGATGCCAGAGCCGCTCAGAAGCAAGAGAGGAGACAAGTGAGTTCTACCTAGGTGTTGAGAAGATTGCTCATGGGCCGAGTTTGAGCTCATACTTGAGGGGTGTTTCTTCTCTGCAAGGCCATTGGAGCAGTCTGCTTGTTTTGTAGGTTCCAAGTGAGATGCTGTCCTCTGAAGGAAGTCTCGTGGGGGCTCCAGGGTTAGATACGTTGGCTCTGCTTTGGAATTTCTATAGCTCTGTATTCTCCCCTGCGGTATAGCTCAGTCCAGTGTATCTTCTGTTTGCTTCCCTGACTGCTGCAGTGGACAATGAGCTCTGAGAGAATAGTAGCGCTCAACTGGTGTATCAGCCATCCTTGATCTGCTCAGGTTACCATCCCATAAGTACTTGCTGAGTACATGATTTAAGGAACAAAGCCAAAAGTTCGTGTCAAGGAAGGAAAGGCAGGTGAGAGCCCAAACTTGGAGGTTGGAGAGCTGGCACCTGAGCCTTGGTTTTGGCCAGGGAGGTGGTGTGACAAGCTATCACCCTTCTGAGGCCACCATAAACATGCTGTATGTGGTGAAGCAAGTGGAGAATCGACCAGAGAGGCACATTGGATCCATTCAACAATGCTTGAGGCACAGAAGAGGAGGGCCTGGGCCCAGCCGGAGGCAATGGGGACAGTCATCACTGGACGGACATAGCCAAAGGCCTTGGTGATGGAATAATGTTAGCAACATTCGCTGACAACTACACATTTTTTTGACATTTCTACAAATGTAAGCAAAGTATTTTTGTCACTCTGACCCCCACCCCCCTCTCCTGTTTCCCTTCCACTCTGATAACTGCATATTTTAACCTTGAAGGATTATAAAGGGCGGTGCCATGGCTGTAGCCCTTGTTCAAATTTGAATGTTTTTAAGGGGCTGAGGGGTAGGGGTGGCATTGGCAAACTATGAACATAGCATTCTTTCTTTTAGTTTTTTTTCTTTTCTTTTCTTTTCTTTGAGGTAGGGTATCGCCTAGTCCAGGATAACCTGGAATTCCCTCTGTAGTCTCAGACTAGCCTCCAACTCACAGAGATCCTCCTATCTCTGTCTCCCAAGTGCTGGGATTAAAGACGTGTGCCATCATACCTAGATTTTATTTTCTTAATATTTAACAGTACACAGCTCATATCCTGATATTAAGTTGTTAAACAAAACCTTAACAATTAAATTTCTTTATTTTCCCCTTAAGATAAAGTCTTACACTATAGTTCAGGTTGGCCTGGAACTCACTATATATAACCGAGATTGACCTCAAATTCATGGTCATCCTCCTGCCTCAGATTCCAAAATGTTGGATTACAGGTGTGAGACACCACAGCTGGGTATTAAATTTGATTCTGATTGCTGTCCATTAGAGGACAGTACTTTCTAGAATATGAAGTTAATGATAGTTAGGTATTAGATTTCCTCCAATTCTTTAGAAGTATGAGAGAATTTTGGGCTTTGAGAGACCCCAAAGCAGATGAGGCAGATGAGGGTTTAATTCTCACTAGAGGTTGTATGTATGTTTGTTTGTTTGTTTTGAGATAGGGTCTCACTCTAGCCCAAGCTGACCTGGAACTGACTTTGTAGTCCCAGGCTGGTCTTGAACTCACAGTGATCCTCCTATCTCTGCCTCCTGAGTTCGGGGAGTAAAGGCATGCACCACCACACCCTGCTCTAAGACAGCACTGAAGGACAGTGCTTCCCAGGTGAGGTTGAGCAGATGGGAGATGGGTAACAGATGACATATTGTCTTCCTTCTGGGATTACAGGTAAGAGCCACCATGTCCAGCTCTGAATCTAGTTTTGATTTTATGGTTAAATACTCAAAGAAAAATTATCTATTTCTAAGTAACCTAAAACAGTAATTTTGTTATATTTCTCAAGTGGAATATATTCTAGAACAAAAGAAATGTAAAACTTCTCCCCGGTAATCATGCCATAGCATTCATGGTTCCAGTCTGGGCCAGGGAGACAGGAGGATCTCTAGGGCCCATGGCTAGCTGGCCTAGTCCAATCAGTGGGCTCTGAGTTGAGCTAGAGACCCTGTCTCAACAAACATGATGAAGAACAATTAAGAAATTCGCCTACGGCCTCCTCACACACATCTGTGCACATGCATTTGCACACATGTGTGCCTGCACACACACGAACATGCATACACACCAAGCACACACACACACAAACATATTGTCTTTCTGACAGTATATGTTATATTTAGAAACCTAGGATTTCCTAGAGAAGGAAAAAGTACAAATAGATATCAAATAAGTCAAAGGTCTATTGTTAACTATTTTTCTAGCTTCCACCACCAAAAAGATCTAGAAACAATGGTCAGTCAATGGCTGGGGCAGCAAATCCATTCTCCATGAACTTCTAGAAGCTTTGTTCAAAGGCTCAGGCGTGGGGTGTCTTGCTGCACAGGAAAGCCCGAGCAGGGCGCAGGCGATGTCTTGAAGACCTGCTCTATGCTCACTGTCAGAACCAGCTGGGACAGAACCAAAGAGCATGGAAATAACACAGAATGTACAAGAATGAAGCATCCTATGTTCATGAAAATTAATTTAGAAAGTTCACTGGCCAAGGAATGCACTCATTCTGAAAATTAACAAAGGGCGAAAACTGGAACATTCCCCATACAGAGGGCTTCCAGCTGGCCAGGGCTGGAGTGGGAAACCAGCCTCTAGAGAATTCCAGCCTGTCATGGTTTGATCCAGATGTCCCCCATGAACAAATGAATGTGTTCTGGGTAATCGATCTTCAGCTGATGACAGTTTGGGTTTTACAACCTCGCTGGAGCTGTGTTGTCGGGGGCAGGTTTATGGGGTTATAAGCCAGCTTCCCTTTGCCAGTATTTGGCACACCTTCCTGCCGCTGTTTGCAGTGCTGTGGCGGAGGTGATGTCCACCCTCTGCTCATGCCATCGTTTTCCCTGCCAGGATGGAGTCTCCCCTCGAGTCCGTAAGACAAATAAACCCATTCCTCCACAAGCCACTTTTGCTTGGGTTCTGTGCAGCAATTAGAAAGCTGACCACAACACAGCCCATCTGAATTTCTCTCTAGAACCAAACGATTTAAATGTTGCAGAATTGAAGTACTCAATTCATTGATTGAGGTTCAAATAGTCAATTTAGGTCAATATCACTAATGGCTCTGAGATTGTTGAGCAAAGAGCTTGTGAGGAGCTTTCTAACAATAAAATGTGTTTGATATTCTCAAACAAAACGACCAGCCTTCCCATCACAGAGTCCCCCAGCCCCGTGCCCTTCTGAGGTGGTACAGTAGGAAGCACCCAGCACCGCTGTACAATATTCATATGAAAAGTTCCACAAGAAGCATGAATCTTACCATTTATACAAACACACGGGACTGAACAGCCCAAGGAATGGTATCTCAGGAGTAGAAATCAGCAAGCCCACAGTCCGAGAGGCACAGAAGCATCTTGCGCATCAATAAGTGGGTGGCAGAGCAAACAGAATGACAGAGGAGAACTGTTTGTGAAAGAACACTGGAGACACCACAGACATAAGCCAGTGTAGCATGGGAACCTGCCGGGGTCCTGGCTGAAGTCTACTCACTTTAAAAAAGGAGACAGAAAAATGATAGACTAAGCATCATGTTTGCAATACTATTAATGATTTTTCACTGGACAATAATATGTTTAGGAATACATACATATTCATTCATTCATTCATTCATTTACTTACTTACTTAAGTAGAAACTGTGTATGAACAAATCATGCATTGGTACCACCATTTTCCTCCTCCCCACCCTATTCCACCGAGGGCCTTCCTCAGTGCACCATGGGGTCAAGAGCTATGAGTTGTGTGAGTAGCAGTCAGTCATTGGATGGGGGGGGCATGCCTCTAAGTCACACACACACACACACACACACACACACACACACACACACACACACACCATGGCTTTTGCAATCTTTCTGCCCCCTCTTCCACAAAATTCCCTGAACCATGGTGAGTGAGTTTAAGTCCATTATAGTATTTGACTCATCACAGGTTCTGGAATTCAGCTTTGGAACATTCTGAGTGTCCTCAGTGTCCATCTCCATCACCCTGGCGCAGGTTGTCAGGCTCGCTGTGGGAGCGGCACTCTTGCTCATCTCACCACTTCCTCTGTGGTTTCTCCTGGGGCCTAAATGATGTGTGAGGGGTAGTTCATTTTCTACCAGGGAGTCTGCTATTATTTCTGGTCTTATTGGTAGAGTTGGGTTGTCCATGGTTCTCTCTGTCTTCTGAAAAATAAATCAGATTCTCCAATGGAGGGTGAGATCAGCATAGGTTAAGTGAGACAAGCATTGTTAATTTGGCAAGATTATAATGGATGAAGCCTCTCTTTAGACCTGTGGTTAGTGGAAACTTCCCCTTGGGGTCCAGATTCTTGGTCTCCTTAGGAGTTTGGCTTGGATCCCAGTTCCTTGCCACTGAGCAGATCTCTTAGCCAATCAGAGAGCCCTTGATTACCCACCTAGGTTGAATGCCACTGTGGCACAGGTGTGTACATCTTGTTCTGCTGGTTGCTGTGGTATACCAGCTTTCTCCTATTTCCCTTAGCAGCTCATGTGGTGTTTTCCAGCATTGTAGAGGCTAACCAGCTGGGAACTGACTTCCTTCCAGATTCTAGTCAGGTCTGTGGATATTGTGAGTCGCAGCCTGTGGCGTCTTCAGGGTCTTATGTTTTGCCTGCATTGGGTTATCAAGTGATTTGACAGAAACCTTTCTTGTTTTGGGGTCATCATGTGTCTCTCTGATCAACAGCTCAATGTGGCTAGTAACCGATTTCTGGTACTGGGAGTTACAAGCCAGATCCACATGTGTTAGGGTGAGGCTTCATCCCACCCTCTTCAGGGTTCTTCTTACCGAACAACACCCCCATATTCCTTTGGAGGGTTTTATCCTTTAGCCTGCTGACCAGGAGTAAGGATTCTATAGGAATAGATTTAAAAAGACACAAAGAATCTGTATTTTGCACAGGTTCATGGTTTATACATCTGTAGGTTCAACCAAATACTGATTAAAATATTTTTTAAATTGCCTATACAGACGTTCACCAGCCATTATTATCTAGTTTATGAATTATATACATAGAATTTACATTATATCAGGCACTATAAATACCCCAGAGATCAAAGTGCATGTGAGATTATGTAAGTTATATGTTGATAACCAATTCTACATAAAGGACTTGAGCATGTGTGGATTCTGGTGTTCACAGAAGTCCTGAGGCCCAAGCTCATGGACACCGAGAGAGGGCTGTGTCTATAGAGAAGTAGATGACATTTCAGATTCACTCCACACTGATCCAGAATACAGAAAGGAAGGGGGTGGGAGTACAGGTGAGGACGAAGCAAGGTTCACCACGTGTTGGTCGCTGGGCCGTGGTACCTAGAAGGCCATGATGGCATTATATTTACTCTTGTAATATGAATCTGCTTGACAAGTTCGATCACTAACATTTGTAAAAGCTAGCTCTGTACCTTGATTTTATCTTCTTTCATTTCTTCCTGGAAAACTATAACATGATTTATGGAAGCAAAGAGCTGTGAAGACAGTCTGAAATTATCCTGAATTCCATAAGCATTAACTCTTCTCTACCCTTCTTCAAAGGTTGTATTTTTTGAATATAATTTAAAAAATATTTTATTTATTCATTTTCAAGCAGATACAGAGAGAGAGACACAGAGAGAGAGAGAGAGAGAGAGCGCATTGGTTGTATTTTTTTTTAATATTTTATTTATTCATTTTCAAGGAGAGAGAGAGAGAGAGAGAGAGAGAGAGAGAGAGAGAGCGAGTGAACGCACCAGGGCCACCACCTTGTGGGTCTGGCTTATGTGGGACCTGGGGAATTGAACCCGGGGCCTTAGGCACTAGAGGCAAGTGCCTTAACCGCTGAGCCATCTCTCCAGCCCTGGTTGTATTTTTAAAAAGATGATTTCTCATATCAACTGACATGAAGTGTTTATATAATAGACCCTTGATGAGAAAGTTTGGTTTTACAAGAAGGAAATAATATTAAGTTCAAAACATAAGGTTTTTTTTTTTTTAAAAGAAAACACAGCTTTGAAATTAAGGTAGCATTCCATTAGTTAGACTCTTGAGAGGATTAAAGAATATTTTTCCAACTTCTCAGACATTGTGTAGTGACTAAAAGCTTGATTTTTTTTCTGTACAGTCAAAACAATAGGACACCTTTTTCTAGAGTAAAGAAACCTGAAAACTGTCTGTCATGTCCAAGTGAAGGTAGATACAGGTGAGTGAGTGTCTTCACACACAGTGTCTCCCTCTCTCTCTTCTCTCTTTCCCCTCTCCCTCTAGCCTTCTCTCTCTCTCTCTCTCTCTCTCTCTCTCTCTCTCTCTCTCTCTCATTTTAATAGAGGTGACATCACTGAATTCAGAGCCTCTAAGAGTTTGGCCATCGTTTATGCTGAAAAAGTCTTGGAAAGTCAAGTTCCTGCATATTTTTTGGCAACACGGTGATCCGATCAAGGGAACGGCTCTGAGGTTAAGACCACCTCTCTAACTAAACATGCCTTGGGTGTATTGCTCATCATCTATGTATTTCACTGTCGCTGACTATGAAATGGAACTATTTAGACAAAATGGTGACACCTCCCTCCGCAGTTTTCATGAAGCTTTAAGACGAAGCACTTAAAGGCACCCCGGTGCACACTCCCCACGGGAGCACGCCCACTCCACGCTGACAGTTTAAATGTGAGTTAAAGCTCGGTGACACGCACTCCTGGTTGTCTGGTTGTGGATCTATGAGCCTTTCTTTCCTCCATGGTCAGAGTGGCCTGGCTTCTAATAGGCCAAGTGTCACCAGAAATGGAAAAAAAAAACCATTTTATAACCTTCCTTGTGGTTCCAAACAAATGCTTTAGCCAATGAGAAACAATTAGAAATCTTGTGTGGGATTTCTAGGGAAATTTCTAGAAGGAATCGAGTCTGGGTTTTTTTTCCTGCACCTCCGTACTATTCCCTGGAAAGTGGATGGAATGGCTGGAGCTAGGCAAACAGCCAGCCATGAGGTGGCCCGCTGAGGAGGGCAGCCGCCCAGCAGGGCAGGAGCTCCCTTCTCCCCCCAGAACCTCCCCCTCGCTGTCCTCCTTCCCGTGGGAGAGCCATAGGTTCTAGACTATTTTAATCACATGGGTTTGCTTCTGATTTGTCTCACGGTTCTTTTGATCACGTTGTCACCCAAATTCCTTGAGATCTACTTAGAGACAAACATCAACCGAAAACGTATTTCCTTTAAAGTCCACATTTGGGTGAGAGGAGAAACAGGGACCCACGGAAGATAGATACATGGGGTGGACACAAGCTACCAATATGTAGAAACTGTTAGAATGCAGATGTGATCACTTTAAGAGCTCCCCCACCCCCACCCCCCACACCTCCAGAGACCAAGATCAAATGGGGAAGCCCTCAATTGCCAGGGAAACCCAAGGCCACCTAAGTTATGACCTTGGGCCCTGTCCAGGGCCTCCATGACTCCTAACACGTAGACTGAGGCACGTGGAGTGGAACTTCCCACTGCCCTGAAAGTCCTGAAAAGGAAGATCGCCAGAGTGCCTCTCTCTCTCTCTCTCTCTCTCTCTCTCTCTCTCTCTCTCTCTCTCTCTCTGTCTCTCCTCCTCCTCTTTCTTCTCCTTCTTCTTCTCTCCCTCTCTATCTTGCTCCCTCTCTCTCTCTCTCTCCCAGAAACCATGCACATGGGCAGAAGCACACAAGCCTGGGAGCATCAGAACACAGCTAAAATCCAGCCTGGGGTCAATGTCACACACACATTCTTAAGGGACTTGAGACGAAAGACACAGAAACATGGCTAATGCCTCTGGCGCACGAGGAAGGGAAGATGGACAGAATTGTGGAGCGTGGAGAACGCATGCTCACAGCCAAGCCCTGTAGTCAGGCATTATAGTGAGTGAGAGTCATATACTGAAATTGTTCCTAAAACACCCTGGGTTTAATAATTCCCTCCCATAATGGGAATTTTTCGTGACAACTTTTTTAGGTACGTGTGTGGGGTTTGTGGAGGTCACCAGCCATGTGTGGTGCGCACACTGATTTCTGTCGTAAGAAATATCAGCTCTTGCTTTAGTAATAACAAATGAAATCAGCGCTAGAAATCCCATCAGTCTGGCCCACCTGGAATTGTCCAGAGGAAGCTGATTAACTGAAGCGTCTCCTGTCACGCTCATTGCAACAGACACAGACGACAAAGCGCTGTCTCTTATCAGTGGTTGAACAGACCTTTAGGCTGCGCAGAGTGTCTTCCATCTGCAGCCTCTGCTGTTTCTTAGCTGTATTTTAATCCAGAAAGAACCTTTCTTTCATATTCCTTTAGCATCCAGACAGCAGTCCCCAGGTTCAAGAAGAAAGCCAATGAGACAGAAACCAACGATTCTCGACACAAAGACCCCTAAGCTCACAACATTAAAGCAGCCTTAATACCCACCCACCACGACTCAGGGAACTGAGGGAAGAGGGGGCGGAAAGATTGTGAGAGCCGTGGTGGGGGAGACTGTCCGGAGGCATGGCACCCATCAGTAACAACACACTTGGGCCAGGAGGACCGGGCTGAGTACTAGGCTATCCATGGTCCCCTGCCACAAAGACTGATCCAGATGGCCCATGGAGGAGGATATCCAGCTGATTGGGGATGGGGATGGGGGGCAATGAGGAATTGGGGATAACAACTCATGGTTGGTCCACTCAACAATGGAACTCATTATGAACAATAAAAAAAAAGCCAAAAAAGAAAAAGAAAATGGCCAGGATTGGTGATGAGCCACACGGTTTTAAGGCAAAACTCTTTTTGTTACATAATAG